>CM052719.1:53749327-53830876 GCA_028551405.1 Uromys caudimaculatus | reverse complement strand
ACAGAGGGTTGTGAGCCACCATGTGGTTGCTGGGAATTGAACTCAGGACCTCTGGAAGAGCAGTCAGTGCTCTTAACCGCTGAGCCATCTCTCCAGCCCGGCTCATGCCTTTAATCCCAGCCCTCTGGAGACAGAAGGAAGTGGATCTCTGAGTTCCAGGCCAGCCTGGTCTACAGAGTGAGATAGCCAGTTCTACACAGAGAAACCTGTCTCAAAAAAAAAAAAAAAAAAAATCACACCAAACCAAACCAAACCAAACCAAACCAAACCAAACCAAAAAAAGAACTTAGTATGCCAGGAACTCGGTAAAAGGCCAGTTGTAGAAACATGCCTTTGGCTTTCTGACACATGGTTACACAGGGTTTTTTTCTTTTTTTGTGTGTTTGAGATAGGGTTTCACAATGGCTGGTCTTAAACTCACAAATCCATCTGCCTCTCCTCTGGGAGTAAAGGCGTAAACAACGACATCCAAGTTACAAAGCATTTAACTGGGGCATCCAAGGGACCAGGAGTAATGGGCACACCTGCTAAGACAGGAATGCCAAGTAGCAGGTAGACCAGAATACATGGAGGTGTTACCAGCAACGTGTCTACATGGCAAGCCTGGGCTTTATGGCTACCTCATATGTAATCCCAAATGTGAGGGTTAGTTTTCAATGTCAACTTGACACAACCTAGAATCATTTGGAAAGAATGTCTCAGTGGGGGACTGTCTGGGTCAGATTGGCCTGTGGGCATGTCTATGAGGAGTCTTCTTGACTCCATTAGTTGAGGTGGAAGAGCTGCCTACTGTGGGGGGAACCATTCCCTGTACAGTGACCTCCACTCTCTAACAGAGTGGAGAAAGTATACTGAGCACATTCATTCGTTCTGTTCTTGACTGGCTGTGACTAGCTACTGTAAGTTACTGCTGCCTTTTTCCCCATTCAAAGACTGTAACCTGGAACTGAGAGCCAAAATAAACCCCTTTCCCCAAAGTTGCTATTGTCAGGGAACTCTTTCACAACATCTGAAAATAAAATTAAGTCAGCAAGTAAGGCTGAACTGTCCATTTCATGTGAACTCACATGCCTTATGGGGGCCAGAAAACAAATGCCCCATTCCTTCCCCAGTCTGGTGAGTCATGGGGAAGAGTGTGGGAATAGTTTCTGTCAGCCTTCCTGCATCCCGGGTTGGCTCAGTGTCAATGACAGCTATTCTGAGGCTCAGCATCTACTGCCAGACCCTTCATGCAGACAAAGAAGGACCAGGCAGGAGGTTTAGGGCTACCTGAGCCAACTATATGTCAATAAAAGGCTGGATGGGGCTGGACCTTGACCTCCTGAGAGGCAGGAGATCACAGTAAAATCCCATCACTCTTCTCAGCTGTCCTGTGCCAGACAAACCTCCACAGCAAATTGAACATGAAAATCAACGAGTTCTTCTTTAAGTGAGCTCAGTTAGATAACGTTAAGGAGTCTATTAGGCTGTGTGTGGTGGCACACACCTGTCCTACCAGATCCAACACACTAATGTAGGAGGAGTGGGAGATGCAGGTAGCTCTCACTGCAGTTAGGCTCTGCTGACCCCTTCATCCCCATAGCATACTGCTCTCTAGACCACAGAGCAGATGGCAGAATGAGTCTGAACTGCAGGACTGGTGTATTAGCTCATAGGTGGGTCTGAAAGTGACCCAGCCCTCTTTGGGATCAGAGCACAGGATGGCTTCCCTATCCTCACACCTGAAGACTCCTGATCCCTGCTGCTCCCACACCATAAAAGACATCCCAAGACCACACCCAATCTAAATCCTTTTGTGAGCCAAGAGCCCAGTCCACCCCTAGCCAGCAACTGTTACTTGTCACAGGCAACAAAGTAATTGCTATGTAAGACACATGGGAGAAAGAGACCTAAAAACCCAGTATTCCAGCTCAGATACCACTAAGAAAACATATCCATGAGCCCTGGAGCCAGAAACTCCCAGGCTAGCCCAGTGTGGTAGCACTCAGGAGGAGGCAGAGGTAGGCAGATCTCTTGAGTTCCAGGCCAGTTTGGTTTATAGAGCTAGTTCCAGGACAGCCAGGGCTACATAGTGAGACCGTGTCTCTTAATAAGAGGGGGGGGGGGGGAGAGAAGAGAGGAGAGAGGAGAGAGAAGAGAGAGAGAGAGAGAGAGAGAGAGAGAGGAGAGAGAGGAGAGAGAGGAGAGAGAAACTCCTTACACATGGAGTCCTGTACCTTCTTCTGCATAAGCCATGGCTGGGGTGAGCTGAATCTGAAATATCCCCCACAGGCTAACATTTTAAACACCTGGTCCCTTTAAATGCTAACAGTCTGGAAGGAGCCTTCAGGAGGGTCCATTAGAGGCTCTCAGGGCCATGTCTGGCCCCTGATCCTGGCCAGTGAAGACACCATCAACCACTCTGCTTTCCCAGCCATAATGGAGGACAGTCTCCAAAACAAACCTTCCCTCCCTCCAGTCTACTGTCCACACGTGCACCCAGAGCCTTACCTGAAGGCCTGATTCTCACGGTTGTTCTGGAGGGCGATGGTCTCCACTTCAGGACCCCCGTCTGCTATGAACCTGGCCAACTTTTCTGCAAGGTTCTTGGCCTCTTCGTCCTCTGGGGGTGAAACTTTAAGCAGGCTGTCAGTACTGAGCTCAACTCACCACACCCAACAGCCTAATTCCTGCTAAGAGCCCCTCGGAAGTGAGCGGGGCTTGGCTTAGGAACGGTGCAAAGAGAGACAGGCAAACAGGAATCAGATTACTATTGGGACCAAAGCCAGAGAAATATCACAACTATACAATCCCTCCCCACCCTACCCCACCTCAAAAGTACATGGCATTGGGGGGCTCACCCTCTTTTCCTGGGGAGGACAAAGCAGAAGTGTGAAGTGAGTCAACCACGTTTCACATGTCAGACTCCTGTTGCCCATCAGAGCCCCTGACCCAGAGACCCATCCTATCCACCTCCTGCTCTTTATCCATAGCCCACCTACTTGGCATGAGGTGCCACACCTGCCTTAGGCACATGCGGAGCTAGAGATAACTAGATCTTGTCAGAATGACAAGCAAATGCTCCCTTGGCCTATTCCCATGTTTGAATGAGCATCTGCACAGAACCCCAGCCCCCATGGGGCCTCTGACATGGCACAACCCTACACCCTATAGCCAAGCCTGATGCTCAGAATACAGCTGGGCCCTGGGTGGATCTGCAGGTATATTGGTGTACCCACAGGGAAATTCCCACTGCCCAAGAGGGCATAGGGTTTGGCTGCCCACATACCATAGTGCTCCCTGCCTTCCTCTGACCACTTACCTTTCTGGGTGGCTGCCTGTGGCTTTTGGGCTTCTTTTCTGATCTCGGCTACCTTCTTTCTGTAGTACAGGAATTCCCTGCTATTCTTATCATGTAAAAATCTGGAAAGAAGATTTGGACATTGGAAATGAGTTTCAGTGGTAGGTGAAGCTGAGGCTTCACTGCAGAGCCCTAATAAGCAGGGCATTCAGAAAGTCCGTAAGGCTGAGTGTACAAGCACCAGAGTGAGACCCTGAAGTCTACTCCCAGCACTTCCTCCCAAATAACAGCAATATCCTCCTTTGGGGCCAGGTTGTGGCTCAACAAACATAAGAGGCCCTGAGTTTTATCTGGAGCTCCACAGACCGGGAGGTTCCTGGCCCAGACTGTGTGTCAAGTTTCCACACTTATATGTGTGACCACAAATGTTAGCAGCATGGCACTGCCCCAGCAGTACTTACGTGAAGGCTGGGTTATCTTTGTAGTCCTCCATAGCTACTTTCTCTAGCTCGGGGCCTCCTTCTGCCACAAAACGGGCCAGCTTCTCTATCACTCTCCGAGTCTCCGCTCCCTCTGGGGGTGAAACTTTAAGGAGGCTGTCAGTACGGGGCTCCAACTCACACACCCAACAGTCACTAGGTACACTCTCTCTATAGACCGCAACGACAGAGGGGAGAGGATTGGGAGATGCAGGAGGCTGCTGACAACCCATACACATGGCTCTGTGGAAGGGTGTTTGGTCTCCACAGCAGACAATCTGGCAGGGGACAGGTATCAGGGCCTCTGGTGGGTGAGCCATCTTCAAGCTAAACAGGGCCACTGGGAAGTGTCTCTCTCTGTGTGTCTCTGTCTCTCCCTCTCTCTCCCCCTGTGTGTGTGTGTATGTGTGTGTGTGTGTGTGTGTGTGTGTGTGTGTGTGTTAATGTTCTTTTAAAAATTACTTTTAAGCTTTTGTGCTGAGCATTTTACCTGCATGCATGTAAGTGTACTACTGCACACAGTGACAACAGAAGCCAACCAAGAGCGTTGGATCCTTGGAACTGGAGTTAAGGTGTGATACCATGGAGGGCCTTTGAACTGAACCCACATCCTTTGTAAGAGCAGTTGGTGCTCTAACCATTAAACAACCTTGCTAGCCCTACAATTTTTTTTTTTTTTTTCAATTTGCTAGTTTTCAGCAAAATGTATTGGACCCTTTTCATTTGTAGTCTCCCCCATGCTCTCAGGGATTTTGTTTTGTTTCTCTGTGTAGCCCTGGCTGGTCCTGGAAGGAGACAAGGATGGCCTTGAACTCTACCTGCCTCCAGAGTACAGGAGTTAAAGGCGTAAGCCACCATGCCCAGGTGCTTTTAAAAGATGGTGACTTCTTTTGTATGTGTATGCAAATGCATGTGTGCATGTGAAGATGAGGCCAGTGTAGTTCTACCTTTTTTCTTTCATTTTGTCTTTAAAAGATTTACTTTGGCATGGCAGTGGTGGCACACGCCTTTAATCCCAGCACTTGGGAGGCAGAGGCAGCCGGATTTCTGAGTTCGAGGCCAGCCTGGTCTACAGAGTAAATTCCAGGACAGCCAGGGCTACACTGAGAAACCCTGTCTCAAAAAAAAAAAAAAAAAAAAAAAAAAGAGATTTACTTTGTTTTTGAGTGTTTTGTCAGTATGTATGTCTGTGTGCCATGTACATGGTGGTTGCAAATGGTTGTGAACCATCATGTGGGTACTAGGAACCAAACTCAAATTCTCTGAAAGAGCAGCAAGTGCTTTTAATTGTTGAACCAGCTCCCCAACTTTTTTCTTTCCTTCTTTAAATTTTAATTTCTGATGTAGGATCTTCTCTGGAATTTGTCAAGTATACTAAACTAGCTGGCTAGGGAGCCCACCTGTCTCCACAGTGCCAGCACTGTGGTTACAGTAATGTCACCACATCCAGTATTTTCTTTTGCTCTTCAGTGTGGGATCTGCAATCAAACTCAGCAGTTGCCCATGCTCAGGAGCCGTGAGAAAGCCCAGCACTTTCTTGACTGAGCCATCTTTCCAGCTCTAACAAAGTCTTCTTTAAAAAGGATGACACACTTTGATCTGAAGACTGGATGACTTCAGTGCACTCTCTTGAAGCTGGCTCCCAAGCACTCTGCTGCACTCCCCCTTGATCCCACCATCCAGCACTCTAGGATTATCTCCTGTAATCTCTTGCACCCCCATGCACTCACAGCCAGCTGGTTGGCAAACCTGTCTGTGTCTGTGCTGGCAGCCTGCCCTCTGGGCACCAGGACACCCACTCAAGCTCAATCACTATCTCAAAGATACAATGTTAACTTTTTGTTTGCTTGTTTTGTTTTGAGACATAGATCAGTCCTTGGACTAGTTTAAGGCTAGCTTAAATTCCCCATCCTCTTGCTTCAGTGCCGGGATGACAGACTTGTACCACCATGCCTGGGCTTGCTGTTGTGGGAATGGGACCCAGGGTTTTGTACCTGCTAGGCAAGTACTGTACTGAACCACATCCCCAGGCCAAGATATCTTTTTTTTTTTTTTTTTTTTTTTTGGTTTTTCGAGACAGGGTTTCTCTGTGTAGCCCTGGCTGTCCTGGAACTCACTCTGTAGACCAGGCTGGCCTTGAATTCAGAAATCCACCTGCCTCTGCCTCCCAAGCGCTGGGATTAAAGGCGTGTGCCACCACTGTCCAGCCCAAAATATTTCTTTACAGGAGGATTAGCTGCCTGTATGAGGCAGGTAAAACTTGCTTTTCTCTTTGGCCTTGGCCTAAGGGTAAGTCTGTTAGTCACAGTAATGGATCATGGCCTTTTGAGTGTCACAAGGAAAATAGCTCACTGTCAGCTGGTGTCTGGCCATTAGGGTAGATGCTGAGCCTGTAGCTAATCTTCTATTCCTTGTTGTTTGGTTGCTAGGAAGCACAGGAATGGGATAAGGGGTATAAAGGCACATATGACCCTAGGAAGGGTCCAGTGAGTCCTGGAGCATTTTGTTCTGGATTTTCTTCCAGATTCATCTTCCTCCCACTTGCACAGTTAGAATACTACCTGATCAGTGTGTATAGAAGCAGACCTGTTTCAATGCCCAAAACAGGTGTTAAGGCCTTGAGATGAGCCAGGCCCCTTGTAGTGCATGAGCAGAGCCATTAAGAAAGGATAGAACACCTAAGAAGTGCCCTCCAACCTACTCTGGGGACCCTCGTTCAGAACAGGTTGACATGTCATAGCTAATTATCAGTCTGTCCTCTGCGTCAGGGTGTGCAGCCAGTTCTCTATGGGGTCTTGCTGTCTGTCGCAGGGCCTTGCTCTTAACGACAAGGAATGGGTTACTAGATGAGCCTTGGCATTGCCAGTCCGAGACCAGAGACCACCTCCCCCATGTTGGAGTGCATCCCCCAATCTTCACATTCCAAACATCTGGCCCAAAATGTAGAGAGAGCCAAAGCAGCTCCTGCCTCAGTTTACATAAAGCCCTGTCCAGGAAAGTCTTCTATGATGGACTGGGACAGCAGCCACTGTTCTCAGAACAGGGCTAGTATGCTCCAAAACTTGCCTCGGTGGCTTACTCTGCTCAAATTCCACAGTTTCACCTGGGCAAATGTGAGCTGCTGACCTAGCCACAGCACTTTGTCCCAGACTCTGGGCATGGCTGCCATGATGGTGGGTGGAAGGAGGCATGGCAGCCCCATAACTTACCTTTGATTTCCAGCCACTGTTCATAGTCCTCCTCATCATCATCATCAGGGGACTGGAAGACACTTGGGCGGTGTGCAACAGGCAGCTGTTTGGCATGTGAGTAGTTCTTTACTGGGCCCATTGGGCTACCTAGCCCCAGGCCTGTTCGCTTGCTGAGCAGGAGGGGTCTCTTCAAGGAGCTGGGTGTTGGCATGCTGGGAGGGGTCCTGGGGGCTGAATCTGGGGTTGGAAAACAGAAAACACACTGGAGATCTGCAGAGGGCACTGTTGTGGGCACACCACCATTACACAGACACCACAAACATCCTAGACCTCTAAGCATCATTGAGTGCCAGCTCTAGGCCAGGGGAAATGACTTTCAGGGTTGCTAGTTGTAAGAAGGTAAGCCAGGGCTTGGCAGGTGGCAGCTCTTGCTTGATGTGCCTCTGCACACCACATCCAGAGTAGAAGGCAGGCCAGTTCCTAGGTGAGATTCCAGCCTCTACATTCCAGATCATTGTCTATTTATTTTATATGTATGAGTACCCTGTAGCTGTCTTCTGACACACCAGAAGAGGACATTGGATCCCATCACAGATGGTTGTGAGCCACCATGTGGTTGCTAGGAATTGAACTCAGGACCTCTGGAAGAGCAGTCAGTTCTCTTAACCACTGAGTCATCTCTCCAGTCCAATCATAACTTTTCTAAACTGGACCTGAGGCCCTGAAGGTAACGGACATAAATAATATGTCCCCCTCTGACAAAGGATGAAGTCAGTTTTAAAGTCTTTCAGTAACAACAAGCTCCAACTAGGCTGTGCGGCTTCCCTGTTCCTGGACAAGAAGATTTCCACCCACTAGGGTAAGCTGGAGAATGTGCTGGGGTACACATGTCCCCCCCCCCCAAGACCCCACATGTGGACAGGGCCTGGCGTTGAAGACCTATAATCCTAGCTATTCAGAAAACTGTGGCAAAAGGACTGAGTTCAAGACCAGCATGGGAGACAGAGTGAGTTCAAGGTCCAACTGGGAAACTAAGTCTTATCTCAAAATGAAAAGCCAAAAGAGGGTTCCTTTATGGTACAGCACTTGTTGAACATCCGTGAGAACCCAGGTTCAATCCCAACCCCCACCCCACCCCCCCAAAAACCCAATCCCATGGGTATGACATGTTGGGAAATCGAGCTCCCTAGGGAGCAGTGCTGCTACACAAATGGGCAGGTGGGCTGGGGCACAGGAGGCTCCACACTCCACACTTATCTTCCAAAGTCTCAGTGTCTAAGTATAAAATGGGTTCCTGGCCACATGATGCCTCAGAAACTGAACTCAGCCATAGACCTGTAGGTTCCCTCTGGGTATAAAGAGAATCCCTTCTCATCAAACAGAAAAGTGTCCAATCAGAGAGGCTATGATTTATCCCAAACAATGGTACACACCGCTGAGGACAGGATGACCACAGGACTCTCAGACAACACCTGCTAGCAGTGAGTTCCTATGAGGTAGAGGTGGGGGTGGGTGCTATGCCACAATTTCCCATGTGTTTGTCATTACTAAAAAGACCCAGTGCTGGAGAGGTGGCTCAGCAGTTAAGAGCACTGACTGCTCTTGCAGAGGACCTGGATCCAGTTCCCACGTCAGGCCTCTGGTACCCAAGGGCTTCTGCAATCACAAGATGCATGTGAACTCATGCAGGCCACGGGCATATGAATAAAAATCAAATCTAAAAAGTCTTAATGAAAATGACAAGTAATGCACACCTTTTATCCCAGCAGTTGGGAGGCAAAGGTAGGTAGATCTCTGTGAGTTTGAGGCCACCCACTACATAGTGAGTTCCAGGATAGCCAGGCCAGGACTACATAATGAGATCCTAACTTTTATGCTGGCTGTTGTTATTTATTTTAGATTTTATGGTATGAGTGTTTTTGTTTTTATTTTTTCTTCGAGACAGGGTTTCTCTGTGTAGCCCTGGCTGTCCTGGAACTCACTCTGTAGACCAGGCTGGCCTCGAACTCAGAAATCTGCCTGCCTCTGCCTCCCAAGTGCTGGGATTAAAGGCGTGCGCCACCACTGCCCGGCTAGTATGAGTGTTTTGCCTGCGTATGTATCTATGTACCATGTGTCCTAGTATTCACAAGATAAGACTGTTGTTGGATCCCCCGGAACTGGAGTGGTTGTGAACCACCATGGCAGTGCTAGGAACTGAACCTTGTTCTCTGCAAGGGCAACGTGCTCTTAGCAGTCCTGAGAGAACCTGTCTTAAAAACAAAACAAAAGAAAAAAACAAACAAGATCAGAGGCTGGGCCCATGCCTCAGTTGGCACTGTCATTAGGAGCCATGAGACCTTTTAAGGGCCGGCGGGCTGGCTGGCTCTCGCTCGCATGCGCTCTCTCTCTCAAAAGCCTGGTAGGACCACAGTGGGGCTCTCTCCTCTCTGCATAGAGTTGTCCTCCTCTTTGCTTGGCCATCTGACCCTACTGTTGCTGAAGCTGTTAGGTTGGAGCCTGGCCTCTGGTGGCCATAACAAGCCAGGCTAAGCCACTCATCCCCAGGGGTCCAGTTAAAGACACAAGCAGGCGGGCAGTGGTGGCGCACGCCTTTAATCCCAGCACTTGGGAGGCAGAGGCAGGCGGATTTCTGAGTTCGAGGCCAGCCTGGTCTACAGAGTGAGTTCCAGGACAGCCACGGCTACACAGAGAAACCCTGTCTCAGGAAAAAAAAAAAAAAAAAAAAAAAAAAAAAAGACACAAGCAGGGCTCAGGCTGGGCCCATGCCTCAGTTGGCACTGCCAGGCTCTGTTGGACTGGTGCTTGCCTAGTATGTATGACATCCTGGGTTCCAGCCCCAGCACCACATAAAGCAGACATGGTGGCATACAGCTGTCATCTCCACACTCAGGAGGTGGAGGCAGGAAAATCAGGAATTCAAGATCTTCCTTGGCTACACATCAAGTTGAGTCCAGTGTAAGCTACATGAGATCCTGTATCAAAAATTAAACATGAGAGGCATAGCATGGCAGTGCAGGCCTTTCAATCTTAGTCCTGGGGAGGTAGAGGCAGGTGGGTCTCTGTGAATTTCTGGCAAACCTGGTATATACAATGAGCTCTAGGCCAGCCAGGGCTGCATAGTGATACCCTGTCTCATCAAAGGCTGTGTGAGCTGAAACAGATGGTTTGCTGGCTAAGAGATGCTTGCTAGGCTATGCATAAGGCTCCGGATCCCCAGCCCCAGCCCCCACATGCAAAGCATTCTGGGCGGTGGTGATGCATGCCTTTAATCACAGCACTTGGGAGCCAGAAGCAGGTGGATCTTAATTTGAGACCAGCCTGGTATACAAATTGAGTTTGGGGATAGACAAGGCTGTTAAAAAAAAGCAACAACAACAAAATAAAACAAAAACAAACAAATAAAATGATGGGACATGAAGCCTGTTGATTCAGGTAAAGATCATACATGCTTTGTCAACTTTTAAAGGGACATGTGGCACAGGGTTGACAATGATCCTCTGCCTCAGGCTAAATGAAGGAGGAGTTGCCTGTGCAGGAAACACTGGCTAGATATGGCACTCAATAAACTCCTGTGAACACTTGACTATTTGGTGACTTGGTTACCTCCAGGATCCTGTACCAGCTGCAGCAGGCCAGCATGTGTCATCTTCTGACACAACTTGGACATCTCAAGCCAGCTTAGTGTGGGGGTACAACCCACCCATACCCCACTGGGCATCCTCTGTGCCAATCATGGGACATGTAGGACCTGTCCCTCCTAGTAGAAGCCTGTTGGTCATATACAGAACAGTGAGGGCACTTAATAGTCTGAGGTGGGAACTATCACTCACAATGTTCCAGGGAACCTGGGTGACAGAGGCTGGAGTGGGAGGGCTGGCTGCACTCACCTGTGCTTGTCTGTGCCTTCTGTAACTTCAGAAACTGCTGCAAGAAGCTGCCATCGTTGGCAAACTTGTTGGAGATGCAGGAGTTATGTGCATCAGCAATTCTAGAACCAAGTATAGGCGAGAGTAAGTTGTAGAGAAAGCCAGAGAGCCAATGACAGGGCTAGTCCACTGACATTCCTGGCCCTATCCCCATCTGTGTTCTCCTGCTGAGCAGCCCAGATTGTAGCCCCAAAGATGTTAGGGACAATAGCTGAGTGCAGGGGACAGGCATGCGTGTAGTGGGCTAACTGAGTGCACTCTGCTTTGGTGAAAATAATACATATACCTGGGCTATTGCTGCTTGGGCTCTGTGGTCCCCATCAGTTCTTATGTTCTTTTCCTGCACAGTACCTGTTCTACCAGCTAATTAATGACCTGGCTATCGTTCACCATGTGTCACAGCTTTCTCTACAGCAGGGTGTGCATGCGTTGTGTGGCTTTTGTTACTCTGAGACAAGATCTCTCTATAGTCCTTGTTGTGGTACAACTATGTAGACCACTATGTAGACCAAGCTGGCCTCAAATTCACAGAGATCTACCTGCCTCTGCCTCCTGAGTGCTTGGATTAAAGGTGTGCACTACCACACTCAGTTTTGTGATTTTATTTTGTTTGCTTTTTGAGACAGGGTTTCATGTAGCCAAGGGTAGCATTTAACTCCTAATCTTCCTGACTGTGCTTCCAAGTATTAGGATTGCATTGCGGATGCCACTGAACCTGGAAGTTTGCTTTTTTCTTTAAAACCATGTCATAGGGGCTGAAGAGATGGCTTATGGGTTAAGAGCACTGACTGTTCTTCCAGAGGTCCTAAGTTCAATTCCCAGAAACCACATGGTGGCTCACAACCATCTGTAATGGGATCCGATGCCCTCTTTTGGTCTGTCTGAAGACAGCGACAGTGTACTCACATACATAAAAATAAATACATCTTTAAAAAGAAAAAAAAAAACAAGCCGGGCAGTGGTGGCGCACACCTTTAATCCCAGCACTTGGAAGGCAGAGGCAGGTGGATTTCTGAGTTCGAGGCCAGCCTGGTCTACAGAGTGAGTTCCAGGACAGCCAAGGCTACACAGAGAAACCCTGTCTCGAAAAACAAAAACAAAAAAAAAAAAGAAAAGAAAAGAAAAGAAAAGAAAAGAAAAGAAAAGAAAAGAAAAGAAAAGAAAACAATGACAACAACAAAACTGTGCCTCACAGCTGGCCTGGAACTCACTACATAGCCCAAGCTGGCTTCCAAGTGTGTTGTCATGCCTGGCTTTAAGTGTGTATCCCCAATGCACACATAGCTCTGACAGAAACTTCAATCGATAACATGCTCACATCTACAGCAAATGGCTGGTGAGAACTAAAGGGACCTGCTATAGATTGTGCTATGGTGGCTTGCTCCTTCTTGTTCTCTGTTTTGAAGACAGAGTCTCTGTAGTCTTCCCATCTCAGTCTCCTGAGTGCTGGGATTTCAGGCATAAACCACCATGTCTGGGGGGGGGGGCTTTTTCTGTATTGTTCTTAGGCAGGTATAGGAGCTGTATCTATGGTCCTGGCTTCTTGGAAGGCTAGGGCCACAGGATGGCCTGAGCCCAGGAAAAAAAAAAAAAGAGTCATCATCTTGGAATGAAGAAAGCTGGCACTCAGCATGTACACCATAAACACAGTAACAATTAGCTGTTAGAAAAGCAACCCAAAATTCAAGTGGCACTCATTGTTGGCTGTCAGGGTTGAGTGACACTGGCTTGTCTTTGTTTCTTCTATTTCTTAGATTTCCTAACATGCACATAAGTTACTTTAAAATATATTTAGGGATTGGAGAGTTGGTTCAGTGTTTAAGAATATTTGCTGCTCTTGCAGAGGACCTGGTCCAATTCTCAGCTCCCACATGGTGGCTCACATCTGCCTGTAACTCTAGTTCCAGGAAAGCCGACGCCCTCTTCTGACCTCCTCAGGCACCAGCCATGCACATGGTACACAAACATATAAGAAGGCAAAACACTCATACAGATAAAAATGAAACAAATATTTAAAAGAAAAAATTAAAATCTTATTATGTTACATTTATGTATTTACCTTATGTGTGTATATACAGGTCTGTGTACCATGTCACCTGTGGAAGTCAGACAACTTGCGGGATCTCCTGCCACTATGTGGGTACCAGGGTCTGAACTCAGGTCACAAGCTTGGCAGCAAGTACCTTTACCAACAGAGCGACCTTATTGGCCCACAGGTTCTTTCCAAGTTTGACAACAAAAGTGTTCCTGGTTGTTCCTGGGTTTTGACATAAAAACAATAAAAGCCAAACCAACAAAACCCAACAATCTATGTTTCTGACACAGCAGAGAAGCCTGTGCTGAGCAAGCTGCCTCCTGATGAGCAGCGGAGACCCTGGGGACCCTCAAGCCCTGGCACTGTCCTCACACAGCTCTAGCACCAAAGGTAGAACAGTACGGTATTTGCATGGGTCACCACCCATACCCCATGTACTGTTACCGATCTCTAGACAGCTTAGAGCAACTACTGTACACAGGTGCTGTGCAATCAGCTGTCAGTCTGTTACTTAGCAAATAATGCTGAGAAGATAAACACAGCTGCTGGGACTGTGTAACCCCAACATCAGGAGAGTGGGGCAAGAAAACCTTGTCCAAAACCCGGGAAAGCTCAGGTGAGTGTTTGCCATGAGAAAGTGAAGACTGAAGTCTACCCCCAGAACCCATGTGAAAAAGCCAGACAGAAGGGTGCAGAGACTGGAGGATCCCTGGGGTTTGGCTGCTGATTGGTGAGTTATAGGCCAGTGAGAAGCTCTGTCTCAAAAAACAATGTGGGCAGGCATGGTGGTGTATGCCTTTAATCCCAACTCTCAGAAGGCAGAGGCAGGTGGATCTTTGTGAATTCAAGGCCAATTTGGTCTACATAGCAAGTTCCAGGCCAGCCTAGATTACACAGTGAGACCCAGTCTCAAAAAAAAAAAAAAAAAAAAAAAGATGCCAGGTGGTGGTGGCACTGGGGAGGCAAGGACAAGTGGTCTTAAGCTTAAGGCCAGCCTGGTCTACAGAGTGAGTTATAGGACAGCCAGAGCTACATGGAGAAACCCTGTCTTAAAGAACAAAGCACAACAAAATAAAAATACATAGAAACGTAAACGACTCCTAAGGAAAGATACCCAAGGTTGTCCTCTGGCTTCTACATGTATGTATACTTGTTGCATGTACATACGCATACACAAACACAAGCTAAAATTTAAAGTATAACAAGCACATACATGGTCCGTACATACAAGATGCTCCCTCTGTTTTTGCCTCCAGTGCCACAGATGTAACAACCCAGGGCCTCAAGAGTGCTATGCAAGCACTCTGCCACTGGGCCGTGCCCTAGCGCATGAACGGACTGAGCACCAGTGGGTTATGGGCGGCAATAAGGGGTTTTTGGTTTTGTTTTTTGTTTTTGAAACAAGTTCTCATACAAACCAGGTTAGCCTTGAACTTGACTTTCAATTCTGAATGTTCCTAACTTTATCTCCCAAGCTCTGGGTTAACAGATATGCAGCACCACACCTGAGCCTCTTCATACCACCCCACCCTACTTCTACTGTCACTTCATCCCATCTCCTGTCACACTGAGACTCAGCTGCCCTAAACTTCGGAAGCCACTTACTCCCCAGGATGAGGGGGCTGTGGACTGGTTACGTGACTCTGCCTGGCCTTTTGTTCCATTCTGGCCTCAATCTCCCGCTTCTTCTGAGCAATGAGCTCTTCCTGGTGGAGGATGTTCATATTCATCTTTCCAGACTTGGGTTGTGCCATCCCGAACCACCGATTGGCCTTTCCTGGAAGGGGAAAAAGATGGAGATCAGAAAACACCTTTGCTCCATCAGCAAACAGTGATGCTCAGGACTCAAATGGTCATTTGTTCATTTCTTCAACAAATGCTTAAAGAATATTTGTCATGTACATAGTATTGTGCAGGCTCTAAAGAGGACTGATGAGAGCTCCGGCCAGGTGGGGCTCACCTCTGACTAAGAAGGGCAAGAGAACACAAAAACGTAACATGAAAGGTTAGCTGCACGTGTAGTGGGACACATTTGCAACCTCAGCACTCAGCAGGCTGAGGAAGAGACCAGCCTCATCTATACAGTAAGGCCCGCTGCAAGGCTGGGATCATAGCTGGTGGTGGAGTGCTTGCTTAGCATGAATGCCTGCCTGGATTCTGTTCCTACAAGAGCGTAAACCGGATGCACTGATGCATGTCTATAACCTCAGCACTAAGGTTGAGGAAAGAAGACCAGGTTCAAGATCAAGACTAGAAACGTGGCTCAGCAGTTAAGAGCACTGGCTGCTCTCCCAGGGGACCTAGGTTTTGTTCCAGAACCCATATGGAGGCTCACAAACATCTGTAACTCCAATTCCAGGGGCACTGACATCCTGTTAGCCTCTGGGGGCATTGCAAGCAACATATTGCACATATATATACTCCACCTAGATAATCACACAAACAATTAAAAGTAGAAGCTCAATATCATCCTCCAATATATGAATTTTAGACCAGCCTGATGTACTTGAGACTTTGTCTCAAAAAAAAAAAAAAAAAAGTTGTCCTCTGATTTTCACAATGATTGCACAGTGGCATACCTGTCCTCACTCACCTACACTCACAATAATAAACCGTGTGTGTGTGTGTGTGTGTGTGTGTGTGTGTGTGTGTGTGTGTGTGTGAACGGTAGGGATGATGTGGGAAGGTGGACATAGGACAACATACAATAGTTTCAGGAAGCAATGTGGGAATTTTGCCAACTAAGTATATCTATCCTAACTGTATATTCTGGGCCTGGGGAAATAAACACTGGGCATACTGGGAGTTGGATTTCAGCCAAAACTACTGACTTCCATAAACCCCTACTTTAACTTTAAGGCCATAATGTCTCCTAGGATCTCCCTGATCAGTGTCAGAACCAGCAGACCCCAGATAATCCAACAGGCCCTCGAAAGTCTGATTGTTTCCTTTCCCCCTTGTGTACAGTTATCCTTGTAAAAGGCTGTAGGTCTCTAGGAAGGATGGGAGAAAGACTAACAATAAAACTCGCAGGTATTTTAGCAAAATCCTTCCTCAAGAGAACTTGGTTGCCCTTTTATTCAAGAGGTTCTAGGTCTCCAAACTGGCTCAAGTCCGGAAATTAGTTTATGGACTGAAATTCCCTCTTGTCATGATCCAGTTCTTTCCCTCCACTGTGTGGGTCCAAGAATCAAACTCAGGTCATCATTGTTAGCAGCAAGGACTGAGCCCATTTCTCCAGCCCAATAAATTAAATTTTTTTTTTTTAAAGAAAATGAAATTTCAAATTACGGTAAGACCTAAAACTAAAAACAGAAAGAGATAACAGAGAAATGCCTAAATTGGTAGGTTAGTCTACAGTTCAGCTGGAAATGGTAGTTATCAGGAGTCAGGGTCAGGAAGAACCATGTGAGTGGGGATCAGGGAGGAGGAGTAGATGCTAAAGCCAGAGACAGGAAGATGCACTACACATCTGAGAACAACAACAACAACAACAGGCTCAGTGGGGCCAGAGGAACAATACTCCAGGAGTGTAACACAGACTGTGGATTTTACTTTTAGGGCTTTAGGAACTGATGAGGCAGTATTTAGTAAACAAGTAACAAGATCCAATGAGTCTTTTTGCTTAAGTCTTTGTGTGTGTGAGCATGGGCATGTGGGGCACATGTGTCCACAGGTCAGAGGACCACAAGGTCAGAGAATAAGGTAGTATATTAGTTCTTCTCTTCTACCTTGAAACATTGCTCATAGCTGTCTATGCCAGGCTAGGTTCCCTGCAGGATTCCAGGGAGCATCCTGGCTTTGCCTCCTATCTCCTATGGTAGTAGAAGTCTCATCAGGATTACAGAAGTTGATAAGGCACCCAGCTTTACATGAGTTCTGGGCATCAAGCTCAGTTCCCCATGTCTGCACAGCAAGTACTTTACCCAGTGATCCATCTCCTCAGCCCCCATAGGTTTTTTTATTTGTATTTATTTATTTAGATCTCATATAGTTGGTCTCGAAATCATTGTAGAGTCAAGAATGATGTTGAACTCCTTTCTGTGGGTCATGACCCCTTCAAGGGGTCACATTCTGCACACCAGATATTTACATTACAATTTATAACAGTAGCAAAACTACAGTTATGAAGTAGCAATGAAATAATTTTATGGTTGAGAGTTACCGTAACATGAGGAACTGTATTAGAAAGTCACAGCACTAAGAAGGTTGAGAACCACTGCTCCAAAGTGTTATGATTATAAGTTTGAGTTGCATCAGCCAATTCTTTTTTTTTTTTTTTTTTTTTTTTAGTTTTAATATGACCTTGGGGACAGGGTGATCATTCTGACATAGAGAAAGTACACAGACAGCAAGATGACCAAAACAAATCACTGGCTTTGAGCAAAAATGCCAGTACCATGTGTGTAGTGTGTAGCACACAGCAGTTATCCAGTCTAAGGCAGGAGGATCATGCTTTCCAGACAAACAGGGGCTTAATGAGACTCTGCCTCATTAAAATAGGGTTGTAGCTAGGCATGGTGGCACAGCCTTTAACCCCAGAGTTGGTGAGGCAGAGGGAGACAGATCTCTGTGAGTTCAAGTCCAGCCACAGATATGTAATGAGACCCTGTCTCAAAACAAAACCACAACAAACCCTAGAGTTGTATCCTAAGGGTTCTCAGGAAAAATATTTTTCTAAATACATTTTTAAAAGATTTTTTTTTGTATGTGTATATGAATGTGTACCATGTAACTGCCTGGGAGTTATAAATGCTAGTGAGCTAACATGTGGGTGCTAGGTATCAGGTCCTCTGCAAGAACAGCAAACATTCTTAACTGCTTAGCCATCTCACCAGCCCATTTTCTTCCTATATAGACCAGACTGGCTTCCAATTGAAACAAGCCTCCTGCCTCTAACTTCCCAATGCAGATCACAAACATGTGCCACTATGCTATGTTTAAACACTAAATTTGTATGTATGTGCATAGGCACCTATGCAAGCCAGAGGTTGACATCAGGTGTCATCTTTTTCTTTTCCTCCTTGTTTTTTTTTTTTGTTTTTTTTTTGTTTTTTTTTTGAGACAGGGTTTCTCTGTGTAGCCCTGGAACTCACTTTGTAGACTGGGCTGGCTTCAAACTCACAGAGATCCACTTGCACCTTCCAATGTTCCAAGTGCTGGGACTAAAAACATAAGCCACCCCTCACCAGCTTTAAAAAAAAAAAAAAAGACGGTCTCAGTTTGCATAGCCCTGGCTGACCTTAGATTCAGGTGTCCACCTGCCTCTCGGGAATTGGGATTAAAGGCATTCACTACTGGCTCTCTTGCCTAATTTTTTGGCACAGAGTAGTTCACAAAACCTTAAACCCCGTTTTAGCTATAGTGGCTGCCAATAAGCCCCAGGAATCCACCTGTCTCCAGCCCACAGTCCTGTGGTTTCAGGCACACAACATTTTTTTTTTCCGAGACAAGGTGTCTCTATGTAGCCCTGGCTGTCCTGGAACTCACTCTGTAGACTAGGCTGGTCTCAAACTCAGAAATCCGCCTGCCTCTGCCTCCCAAATGGTGAGATTAAAGGCCTGCGCCACCATTGCCTGACTTCAGGCACACAACATTATACCTGGCTTTTTTACATGAGTGCTGAAGATGGGGAGCCTGGTACTCATTCTTGGGCAGCAAGTACTTTAACTACGACACATCTCATCCGCCCTTCAGTTCTAAATGTTGAAAGCAAAGCTGACTCCCCACGCACTACCAGAGTTGGCACCCCTAATTATTTCCATTTCATTCATGACAATCTCAGAAGAGACAATCCCAGTCCACTCCGAGGCCTCTCCAGCCTCTGTGGTGAAACCTGTCTTCACATCTACACATATCGAACATCTTGCACTCAAGAAAGACCTTTCATGGAGCAGGAGAGACGGCTCAGAGGTTAAGAGTGCTGCTATTCTTCCAGAGGATCCAAGTTGGGATGCCAGCAAACATGCAGGTGGCTTACTGTAACTCCAGCTCTACGGGGATCCAACACTCTTCTGGCCTCCGTGGGCACCCACACTCACACATGCACTCACACATAGAAATATAAACACAAATTAACCTTTAAAAATTGTTAAGCCTTCCCTGACCTTCAATATATTAGCAGCATCCAACCCAGACCTCATGTCACCAGAACTAATTCTTTGCAAAATTTGCTTCCAGGTGCACTGACAAGCAAGTTTAGCACAGTGCTTGGCACACAGGAAGTGTGGAAGCATATGGTGAATGGACAAATGCATCCCATCCTAGGGGCACAGGGACAGCTAAACCCGTGTCAGTGGGAAATTGTGCCCTGGCCGACCCACTGCAGTTCTGAAACGCAGATTTTTTTTTTCCCCACAAAGCAGGACTCAGGCCAAAGGGGAGCTGCCACCTGCAGGGGACCCGGAAAGGCAGGAGGGCAGTCCCAGGCTGACCGCTGTGGGTGCCACCGGCCCTGAAAGCAGGTCATTGGGAAAGCCCACGCGGTTCCCACCCGGCGCCAAGGCCTCTGAGGAAGACCAGGAGTGCTCCTCAGCCACAGGCGGGGGCGGCCAGCAACCCGAGTCTGGGGTCTCGGCAGACCAGAGAGGTGCACATGCAACGTTACTGTGAGTTGCCCAGGGACTGAGGCGAGAAGTCCGCGTGTCAGGTCCGCGACAGAAAGGAGGGTGAACAGGAGACGTGCAGTCGCGAGAACCTAGGCGGGCGCCGAAGAGAAGGCGGGGGATGTTACCTGCAACATCCCGGTTGTCCATCTTGAGACTCATCCAATCCCACAATGCTCCGGCGCCACCTGAGCGGAGGGAGGCTCGGTTATAGTGCGCTTGGTCTGATGGGAAATGTAGTCCTCCTCCGTCAATCACGTCCAACCCCTTCTAGGACACCAGGTGTCTCCTCCACAGAAAC
This sequence comes from Uromys caudimaculatus, assembly GCA_028551405.1. Taxonomy (NCBI): domain Eukaryota; kingdom Metazoa; phylum Chordata; class Mammalia; order Rodentia; family Muridae; genus Uromys; species Uromys caudimaculatus. Next base: position 53,811,056 of record CM052719.1, on the reverse strand, counting down.
GCCGGCGTCAGTTCATGAACCTGTGTTACTCTCAGTCGCGATGATGCAGAGGTATCCTCCTCTCCTCAGAGTCTCCCTCAGTCGCAGCCACTTCGAACACACACCATAAGACCCAGAAGTCCTTGCGTAGCAGTTCTCGCGAGAATCGCGGGTCGCTAGGCCCCGCCCCTCAAGGTGCTTCCGCCTCTCTGTGGAGGCGGCTTGTTGTTGTGCAGGCCAAGATGGCGGCACAGGCGGCGGCTGCGGCGCAAGCGGCGGCCGCGGCGCAGGCGGCCGCGGTGCAGGCCGCACAGGCCGAGGCAGCGGAGTCGTGGTATCTAGCTCTCCTGGGTTTCGCCGAGCACTTCCGAACATCTAGCCCGCCCAAGATCCGCTTGTGCGTTCATTGCCTGCAGGCCGTGTTCCCCTTCAAGCCGCCTCAGCGGATCGAGGCCCGTACGCACCTGCAGCTCGGCTCGGTGCTTTATCACCACACGAAGAACAGCGAGCAGGCGCGCAGCCACTTGGAGAAGGCGGTGAGTGTGCGGGCCAGGCCGGCGGGCCTCGGTACTGGGGACTCGATCCTCTTCACCTCTTCGGGCTTGAGACTTCCGAAGGCCTCGCCCTCACCTGTGGTAGTGACAGACGCGGCTCCGCCACGCCCTCTCGCCCGGGAACTGGGAAAGTTGTCCCTTAGCAACCACTTGGCTCTCGCATCGGGGACCCCCATAGTCGGGTGGCTGTGGGAACATTACCCAGAGCGTCAGTCTAGAAGCACCTACCTAATGTGACTGCAGATGATAGGAAGAGATCCAAGCTCCCTGAGATGTAAAGCGAGGTCTCAGGAAATCTGAAAAATGCCATTCCTAGTCGCTGGACCAGAAGTTCTGACTTTCAGGTGACTAGGTCTCGAGTCCCTGTTCCTTGTGGCATGGATATTGGGGAAGGTGAAGCTCTGAGTTGAACATTGTTGCCCTGTTAGGTCGTGAAGTGAAGAATGTAGCTTCTAGAGCACCTTGGGGGTCTGGAGATCGGTCTCACCATTAGTGACTTCTCCCACCTTGAACTGGTCCATCTTTGAAGGAGTCCGCACTCCACCTCCAACTTGATTTGTGATGTCTTGGTGCTTCAGAGAATTTGAAGAGGTAGCTGTCATTCGGCTTCTGGGTAAACTTAGTGGCTTGTAAGACTTGTTTCTTCTCATGGCAACTGTGTCTCTTTCACACCTCCGCCTCCTTTTTTACCATTTTCCTATCTTTGTTCTGATTGGAGAAGCTCCTTGAGACAACTCAGATGTTTTAATGTACTGACCTGCAGACAGTCTAAGTGAATTGCCTTCGGGAGGGGATCAAAATCCTTGTTTCCCAGACAGAGTTAGAGCTTCTAATCCTCACTGAACCAACTAACTTCTTTGTTTCAAGAGTGAAACCATATAGACTTAGCTAGGTGAAGTGATTTAGCAAAGATCACACTGTGTCAGGTTTTGTTTTTGTTTGTTTGTTTGTTTGTTTGTTTTGGGGGGGAGTCATTGAGGTCTTACTATGTAGCACAGAATTGGCCTCAATTCCTAGCTATCATCCTTCCTGGCCACCCCAGTACTGGGATTACAGGCATAGTTGCACATACCTGTGATGTGCATGCTCAAGGTAGAGGCAAGAGACTAGCCTCGGCCACATAGGAAAAATATCTCAAAGAAAGAAAGTAGGTCTAGTTAGATGACTCTGGGTAAAGACTTTTCCAGCACAAGCCTGATATCTTGAGTTTGAGTGGAAGTTAAGCACTTTCAAAAATTTCCTTCTGATCTCTGCATTTGCCTGCACTCATACACATCATACACACAAATAATAAAATTAATTTTAAAAAATTATAATTAAAAAGAGGAGTTGGGTATGGTGGTGGATGCCTTTAATCCTGGCACTCAGGAGACAGACAGATGGATCTCTGTGAGTGTTGCCAAAGAGCCAGGGCTACATAGAAGACTCTGTCTCAAACAGAACTGATGATGGGGCTGGAGAGATGGCACAGAGGTTAAGAGCACTGACTGCTTTTCCAGAGGTCCTGAGTTCAATTCCCAGCAACTACACAGTGGCTCACAACCATCTGTAATGGGATCTGACGCCCTCTTCTGGTGTGTCTGAAGGCAGCTACAGTGTACTCATATACATTTAAAAAAAAAAAAAAGGTGAAACCTGAGCTGGGCAGTGGCAGAGGTAGGCAGTTCTCTGAGTTCAAAGCTATCCTGGTCCACAGGAGGAGTTCCAGGACAGCCAGAGCTACATAGAGAGAGAGAAAAAGTGAAACCTGGGCTCATCAAATTTGTGGGTTTAAAAAAAAAAAAAAAAGATTTAATTATTTTTAATTATATGTGTGGATATGTGCACATACATGTTGTGCCCACTGAGGTCAAAGGTCTTGAGTCCCCAGGATCTGGAGTTAGAATTGTATGTGAGCTGCCGTATGGAGTGGCTGGGAACTGAACCCGGATCCTATGTGTTCTCAACTGCCAAGCTATCTCTCTAGTCCCCTCAGTCTAATGATCACCAGTTTCTGTTCTAGAACAAGACATCATTATTGTGTTAGTGCTTTTTGCTGTTGTCGGTCTTACTCATTCATCATGGAGATATTTGTTCCCCTCCCACCAAGTGCATGAGCTGACTGAAAAGTCCTGCCCATGGTAGCTTTTTCTTTAGTGAGACTAGCAGTCAATAAGGCTATTAGTATAAGAGCTATGGACACTGGACAAGAGGAAGGGTTAGAGTTGATGTAGGGATGACGGAGCCTCTTATTCGTATGAATGACATTTGAATGGTTTGAGCTAGTGAGCCCATTCAAGGTTTCAGGTCAGTAACAAGGAGTGCCTGGGGCCAGTAGTGGATTGGGGCATCCTGGGCAGTGGTGAGTGAGGTTGACCCTGCCAAGTGCCAGGCTTCAGTGTAGGTGCAAGCCAGAGGCTGCCAAGGCCTGGCTGGTTCTGAAATGTTCTTTTCTTTCTTGTTGAGGGCAGTTAATCCCACCACCTCCCTTTCTCCCTTGTCTCCTTGGGTGTCAATATCTCCTCGTAATTCATCCACCCAGCCCCGTGCAGTCATGCCTGCAGTTGCTCTCTTTTAGCACTTGGCTTTGAGACCAGTAATTAAAAACCTTACCCTTGTGAAGTGCTTTCCCTTGGTGTAACAGAAAGCTGACTCCTGAAAGATCTCCCACAAAACTACATTGTGCCCTCCATAACTCACCCCAGCTCAATACCTGTAAAACTGTTAATCACAGCTGCTCCTCCATTCAATTCCCTGAGTTTTATTTAAAATGGCATTGTTGTCCTTGGAGTGACCCTAGGACGGTGTCCATAAGCCACTCTGTGATGCAAAGCTGTATCACTAGCCCCTTCATTTGTTCTTAATTGTACTTTTCCCAAAAGCACAGTTATGAGCGCTTACTCTCTCCTCCCTTGGAGCTACTCAGTAAAGAGTCATAGCATGAATCAGCACACAAACCTGTAGCCCCATATACCTTGAAATGGGGATTCAGAGAGACCAACAATTCCAGATTCCAGCCAGGCTGTGGTGGCACACGCCTTTAATCCCAGCACTCGGGAGGCAGAGACAGGTGGATTTCTGAGTTTGAGGCCAGCCTGGTCTACAGAGTGAGTTCCAGGACAGCCAGGGCTACACAGAGAAAACCTGTCTCGAGGGGGGGGAAAAAAAAAAAAAAAGAATTCCAGATTCCAGGCTAGCCAGAGCCACACAATAAGATGCCCTTTTCTTTAAAACAAAACAAACAAATAAAACAAATCTGAAAGCATAATTGGGTTCTTTTAGAAAGTGCTGGGTGAGCCAGGATGTGGTGCTATGTGCCTTTGATCTTAGGAGGCAGAGGCAGGCAGATCTCTGTGAGTTCAAGGCCAGCCTGGTCTACAAAGTGAATTCCAGGATAGTGAATTTTGACCCAGAGAAATCCTGTCTCAAAAAAACAAACAAACAGGCTGGAGAGATGGCTCAGTGGTTAAGAGCACTAACTGCTCTTCCAGAGGTCCTGAGATCAAATCCCAGTAACCACATGGTAGCTCACAACCATCTGTAATGGGATCCAATATCCTCTTCTGGTGTGTCTGAAGACAGCGACAGTGGACTCATAAATAAAATAAATCTTTTTTTTTTTTTTTTTTTTTTTTTAAGTGCTGGTGTGAGAGGTGTGTAATACCATACCTGGCTGGTTCTTAGGTTTGAAATTATGCATTTTGTTCCCTCCTTCCTTTGCCCCTACCTGTTAACCCTCTATTGCACGTCCCAATAGCAGGTATCTTAGGTCTCAAGTACAGTACTGCAGTGCTGTATTCAACGGGTTTGAAATAGATACCTGATGTCTAGTCACAGTCCCTGTGTGACTCACACCACCTTAGCAACACAGCATATAGTATAGCTACCCTTCCACAAGGTAGGGTAAGTTTAGAGCAACAGGGTATTCAGAATGAGATAGAGATCATGTTCCTATGTTCTGTCAGGAAGGTAGAGTTGGCCAGGTTGGTCTCAAGGGCTTTTTAGGCCTCTATAATGGACTGCAGGTGATAGCTGCGCCTGCCTTAGCTACTCTGTGATGATGGCTTTGTTCACTTGACCTAGAAAGCAGCTTCATCTCCATTGGTCAGGCACTGCTCATTCTCTGGTTAGCCTGGGACTCTGCTTTACTTGTTTCCCTTTTCCTGATAGGTTCCCTCTAAGCCTGATGCCTTTGGCTCAGTTGTAGCAGCTCTTTTTCTCCTTGATTTCGACCATGTCCCACTCAACACTAGATAGAACTGGAATAGAAACCCATGCCCAGGCTGTGGGCACCATGTAAAGCGACTCCATGAGCTTTTCCTCTCTCACACACTCTCCATCATCTCTGACTTCAGGAACTAAAGTTAGCATGGCCTTTCATTCTGACTCATCCTGCTTGCCTCTTCCACTTCATCCTGCCTGCAAAATACTGTTGTGTGCTTATGTGCCAGCCCTGTGTTAAGCACCATCCTTGGCAAACTGATAAGATAAAGACTTCCTGACTTCCTTCTTTAACATTTGTTTAGTGTGTGAGTGTGTACAAAAAGAGCATGTGTACAGGTCAGAAGACAACTTGTGGGAATCTGTTCTCTCAGGTGCTCAGACTTGGTGGCAATCACTTTTACCCAGTAAGCCATTTTGCCCAGCCTTCTCTTGACTTCCTGATGCCAGCTCGCTGTTGGCTGGAAGCTGTTCTAGAGCCTTAGCTGCCTGTAGCAGGGTTAGGGAAACTCCCTCTCTTTCCATTCTGGGTTGTTGTAATCAGTAGCTGTCTCTGCTCAAGTTGGTAGATTAGAAGACCTGGGTTGGTGGTGGGTTTTTGTGTCTTTGTTTTTCCTAATTACTTTGTTTTCAATGAATAAGAAACCTATAAAGCTGAATGTGCTGACTCAACCTATAATCCCTGCACTTTAAAGGCTGAGACAGAAAAAAAAGCAATGCTGTTACTTCAACGCCGACATGCCTTGCCTCAGAAATGAAAAAGCACGAGGCTGGACAAATGCTACTGGGTGAGAACTGTTGTTGAAGAATGAGGGCCTGAGTGCAGATCCCAGTCTCCCTCCATGGGAAGGATCTGGCATGGCCATGTGCCTACACATGACCCCACTGGGAACCCCAGTGTGGTGGCTGCTGAGGAGCAGAGACAAGTGGAGCCCTAAGCCTTGCTGGCTGCTAGCTTGCTTCCTCTCAAGGGAATAAAGGAAAGATAGAGAGCATGGGACTTGACATTCTCTGACCTCCACATTCCTCTCCATATGCACACATACCTGCTTACACCAAGCAAAGATTGTCAGATTGGACAAGATCGTGTGTGTGTGTGTGTGTGTGTGTGTGTGTGTGTGTGTGTGTGTGTGTGTGTGTTAAAAAGCAAAAGCTAGATGGTGACACATATTTTTAATATCCTGGGGACAGAAGCAGGTGGATCTGAGACTTAGAGGAAGCCTTGTTCTGAAATCAGCTCTAGGCTAGCCATTGCTATATAGTAAGTCCCTATCTCAAAGGGAAAAAGTAAAAACAGCAACAACAGTGACAACAACAAAAACCCAAGTAAACATAAATAACAGGTAGCACCTGACACTACGCTTCACCTCACAGAACAACAAAACCGAAAGGAAACCTCAAGGCAACTGAGAGCTAACAACCACCGTCTACCCTGTGAACTAGAGAGTTCTTATTTTGACTGCTTTTTTTTTTTTTTTTTAAATAAAAAAACATCTTGTGTGGAAGAGATACAATTCTTGAGCCTTATAGAGTACAACAGCTCACCACTGAGTTAGGATATATTGTGTATTTTTTACTTTTGTTTGTTTCTTTGAGTCTGGGTCTCATTATTCATCTCAGGCTGGCTTCAAAATGACTTATGAAGGTACTGCCTTGGGATTCTTATCTTCAGCCTCTCCCTCAGGGCTGAGGCTACAGGTATATGCATGGGTTTTAGGTGGGTGCCAAGGATGGAATGCAGAACTGCTAGGCAAGCACTCCACCATCTAAGCTGTATCCCCAGCCCAGAAGGAGGGCAATCGATACACAGCGTGTGTATAGAGGTCAGAGAACAGCTTATGAGAGTTGGTTATCTCTTCCCACCATGTGGGCTCCAGTTATCAAAGCCTGGTGTTTAAGTTTGGCAACATGTGCCTTTACTGAGTCATCTTGCAAAAGTTTAGACATACATGGAGATGTGAGTGTCACACCATGATCACCATTTATAGAGTACATTTTGCTAAGTTTTGTTTCACATACGTTTTCTTATGAACTCATGGCTGTAGTCCAAATGGTAAGCTACTCAAAACTCCCCACACTCTTCTCATGCCCGTGGGATTTAAAATGTAGCTGGACAAGGCTGGAGAAATGGCTCAGTGGTTAAGAAGAACACTTGGTACTCTTCCAGAGGAACCAGGTTCAATTCCCAGCATCCCATGGTGCTGTCTATAACTCTAGTTCTAGGGGATTTGAGTCCCTCTTTTGGCCTCTACTTTACTTGGTGCACAGACATACATGCAAGCAAAACACTAGCACATAAAAATAAGTAAATGTAGCTGGACATAGTACTGTGGACCTGCAGAAGAATTAGGAGCACCGTAGTTTGATGACAAGCTAGACTACATGAGATTCTGTCTCAAGAAAATTTAAGGAAAAAGTGGGATGAAGATGTGGTTCACTAAGTAGAGTACCTGCCTAGCATTCAAGAAGTCCTGGGTTTTATCACCTATCACCTCAACACTTTGCAGTGAAGGAAAGAAGGGCAGGAGTTCAGGGCCACCTCAAGGGGAAGAAATAGCTCCAGGGCCATCTGCAGATGGAGATGTCCAGGCATGGCTCTGAGGCCAGTCTCTTCAGGGAATGTACATAAGTAGGTGCAGTTGATGCTCATGAGACATGTTTTCCAAGTTCTCGTGGAGTGTCAACCTGAAGCAGCCTCTGGAGACACAGCCTTGACAGAGGCTACACATGGGCCTTACCTAACATCCGCCATTATGTATGCTGTTATGGGTTGTATAAAGACATTTTGGCAATGGCAAACTTCCTGTGAGATTATGTCACCTAGTAATGTGGCCAACTTAGTTTGTAAAAGTACACGCTGGTGTTTGCATTACTGTGAAATCACCTAGCACCATGTTTCTTAGAATGTGTCCCTGTCAGTTCAGCAATGCTTGAGGATGACTGCACACAGAAGGTGATGGAAGGAGGTATGAGAGGAAGATGAAGGAATTTCAAGAGGGGAGTGGGAGATCCTGAGAAGACTGTGGAGGTCCATAGCATGGTGGGAGATTCTGGAAAGGCAGTGAATGTCCAGAGAGGAGGGCACAGGAGAGGATGTCCACCCATCAGCAGACACCTTTGGCTCAGAAGGAAAGGTATGACTAAATAGGCAGATGGCAGCCACAAGGAAACCTAAGTGGAAATGACAAAGAGGCCTTTCTATAAGGAGATGGCCCAGACGTGGAAGGATTGGAGCAATGGGTCCCCATTCCCTGGTAGCTGGCTGGGATTTCTGGATTCATCCCTCAGCTGCCTATTTGAAAGAACGAGTGAGTTTGTGGTCCTGGGAGGCTACTGATGTTCTGAGGAAACCTACAGAGCTGACCAGAGGAGGCTGCTGCTCCTCCTGCCTTCTGCCTTTTACTGGCCCACAGGGCTCCCTCCTGGCCAACAGCTCCCTGCTTCTCGTTGTGACTCCCTCTGTCTTTCCTGCTGGTCTCTGCTCTGTCTAAGACAGCTTTCTGTTGAGAGAAGATCTTGTGCAATCTAGGCTAGTTTCCTTAAACTCACTATGTAGTTGAGGATGACCTGAATTTTGGGTCCTACTGAGTAGTGGGGTTACAGGCATGCATGTCCAGTTTGTGAGGTACAGGGGATGAATCCCAGGGTCTTATACATGCTGAGCAGCCATGCTACCAACTGAGTCACATCCCCAGCCTTTTATGTCCCTGAGATTGGCCTTGGACTTCTGATTTTCTATCTCCACTTCTCAAGTGCTGGGTGACAAGTACATACCACCACACTTGTCCTAAGCCAATCCTAAAACCATGTTGTAGGGCTGGCAAGATGGTTAAGCGGGTAAAGGTGCTAACTGCCAAACATGACAACCTGACTTTGGTACCCAGGACCAATATGGTAGAGAGAAAGAACTGACTCCCACACTAGGTGCCCTCTGACCTCCATCCTCACACCATATAGTCTATTGAATGCATCAGCATACATGTAAATAAATCATATAAATAAATATGCAAATAAATAAATGTTAAAAAATTGTTTTTTAAAAAAGCAATCTGGCCAGGAACTTTGATCTTCCCCAGTGGGTCAGGCTCCACACCCAGGGGTGGACTCCCAGCCACCAGTGCTGTGAGTGGCACTGAGCCACTAGCCTTGCAGCCCCAGGCCTTTCCCAGGTCTTGGTTCTTTTCTTGCTAGCTCTTCTGGGTTTGAAGCACTTCTGCTTTCCCTTTCCTGCAGAGTTCCATCCTGCTCTAGCCTTCGAAGCTCAGATCAAGTGTCCCCCCCCCATCCTGTGTGGCCCTTTGACACAGTGAGGTGGGTGAGGGCCCGGCCCACCTCTCCACACTGTCAGAACTCCTCTCAGAGGTCAGCTCTTTGGGAACTGTTTGTTGCACCGCTGCTTGCCAGGTCAGTGTTAGGCATGTGCTTAGGAGGCCCTTGAAGATCCAAGTAACTGAGCACTGCGTGGCACACGGCCAGGGGGTCTCCATGGAACATATAGCCTGAGACACAGGGGTTCCCTCGGTCAAAGCTGGCCCTCTGAATCAATCAATCCTTCCTTCCTTCCTTCCTTCCTTCCTTCCTTCCTTCCTTCCTTCCTTCCTTCCTTCCTTCCTTCCTTCCTTTCTCCCTCTCTCTCTCTCTTTCTTTGGAGACAGGGTTTCACGTTTTAGCCTAGACTAGCTATGTAAACCAGTCTGGGCTCAAGCTCATAAAGACTCACCTGCCTCTGCTTCCCCAGTGCTAGAACTAAAGGCGTGCACATCATGCCCAGCTAGTTCTTTTTAGCCATGTGTGTGCTTGTGTTTGTGTGTACAATTGAATTTGGGTGTTAGGAGGCTAAAGGTGTTGAGAAGTTGGTGTTATGAACGATTGTGAGCCACCCCAACATGGCGGGTGCTGGGAAACAAATATGGGTCCCTTGCGAGAACAGTAAGCACTCACAGCAACCAAATCATCTCTCCAGGTTTGTGTTCTTGCCGTGTTTTGAGACAGAGTCTCATAAATCTCTTGTCGTCCATCCCACAGGTTGACCGGCTATGACCACACTAGCACTCCCCTTCTGAGGCTAGCTCTGTCCACATGAAGCCTCTTTGATATGCTACTTCCTCAGGCACTCCTGAGGTAACCCAGTCCTCAGGCAAAGCTTTGCTGAATGTCCAATCTCTCTGCCAGACCACCATCAGCCCTGCTGAAGTGTAGAATATGGCTAAGATAACCCTGGAGTTCCCTCCGTGGAGTAGATGGGAGTCCTAGCTCCTTGTCTGATGTTAGGAAGAGAGGTCAGGTCCTCTCTTTATTAGGCATCCCCCAAGTGCTATGCAGCTTCATCCTAGAACCAGATTGCAGGGGAAGCAGTGCTGTCTCTCCCCACACTGTCCTTGGTGATTCAGGGCATGCTATGGCAGCACTAGTATAAGCCCAATATAAAGGGCACCAAGCATTCACCTCAGAATTAATCCTAGATGGGTGTGGTGACTCATGCCTTTAATTCCAGTACTCAAGAGGCAGAAGCAGGCAGATCTCTGTGAGTTTGAGGCGATCCTGGTCTACAAAGTATGTTCCAGGACAGCCAGAGCTACACAGAGAAACCCTTTCTTGACCCCCCCCCAAAATTAATTAATCCTTTTTCTTTCTCTTTCAGTGGTTGATATCACAGCAAGTATCCTTTTCTTGTATATGTATTTTGAGGGGTGCTCATACTGGGGGTGGAACCCAGCACCTGGGGCATGCTAAGCAAATGTTCTGCCACTGAGCCATATTCCCACGTCCTATACTGTGTTCTTGAGGAAATGTTCTGTTTGAATAAAAAGCCCATGGTAAAAGCTGGAAAGGTCCCTTTCCCTGGCATACCATTTACCCTAGCTGCCCTGGAAGCCAGCCACCGCTTTCTGGGTAGCAAGGTCCCTTTCTGCCCCAAGTCAGCCTCCTCTACTTGCCCTGCAGCATGGAGGGGAAGGACTTACTTGGAGCCGGCCTTGCTTGACCCTTTTTTTACATTGTACTTCCTTAACTGAACTTCTCCAGATCCCGCAGTTTGAAGATGTTAAATTTGAGGCAGCGAGCCTGTTATCAGAGCTGTATTGCCAAGAGGTGAGGACATGCTGCTGGTTCTGAAAGCAGGGTCTCCCTGTTTCCTGGGCACAGTAGGACATCATGGTTCCTAGCTGGGTAGAAGCCCTCAGAGATCCATGTACAGAGCTTGTGTGTGGTTCACTCACACTCCCTTATTTCTGTATTTATTCATTCCATACTGGGGATAGAAGCCAGAGCCTCACTTGGGCTAGACAGATAATGCCACTGAGCTCTGCCTTGTCCCTGTCCTCTCCTGAAGTATACTACCTACTATAATAGAAGTGACTCAGCACCAATGTCCAATATTCTTTAAGGTGTAACTTTTCCTTGTGTCTTTTTCATGGTCCTAGGGTAGTGCCAGGTATTTATGTGTGCTAAGTAGACACTCTCCAGCACCAAACTACACTTCAACCCTTCCAGTTTGTGTTACTTATTTTTATTCTATGAATATAAGTGTTTTGTGTATGTAAGTATACTATATCCTTGCCAGTTTTCCACAGAGCTCAGTAGAGGGCATGAGATTCCATGGTACTGGAGTGATAGAGGTTGTGAGCTGCCATGTGGGTGCTAGGAACTGAACCCAGGCCCTCTCTTAAGAGCAGCAAGTGTGCCGGGCAGTGGTGGCGCACACCTTTAATCCCAGCACTTGGGAGGCAGAGGCAGGTGGATTTCTGAGTTCGAGGCCAGCCTGGTCTACAGAGTGAGTTCCAGGACAGCCAGGGCTACACAGAGAAACCCTGTCTCGAAAAACCAAAAAAAGAAAAGAAAGAAAAAAAAAAAAAAAAGAGCAGCAAGTGCTCTTAACCACAGAGCCATCTCCAGTGTCCCCCACGTATATGTGTATCTGGGTTTTTGTTGTTGCTTTTGGGAGGGGAGGCTTTGGGGTTGTTGTTTTTGAAAGAGGGTCCCGGTATGTAACCTTAGCTAGACTAGACCTGGCTATGGACATCAGACTGGCCCTAAACTCATAGAGATCTATGTGTCTCTGCCTCCCAAGTGCTGGGATTGATACCATATATATGTATGGGTTTTAAGTTGGTTTGTGAGATAGTCTCACTATGTACCTACCCTTAGCTGACCTAGAGTTTTCTGTATAACGTGAACTGGCTTCAAATTCACTTTCTGCCTGAGCTTCCTCAGTACTGAGATTCCAGGTAATGATGCCTATCATGCCTGTCTAAATGAGAGGCTAATTTGTTTTCTTTTCTTTTCTTTTTTTTTTTTTTTTTTTTTTTTTTTGTGAGACAGGCTCTTTCTGTATAGCCCTGGCTATCCTGGGACTCTGTAGACCAGGCTGGCCTCAAACTCATAGAGATCTGCTCTGCCTCCTGATACCTGAATAAAAGGCATGCATCACCACACCTGGTTTTTATTATTCTACATTCAAAAACTTAAAAAAAAAAAAATTGAAGCAGTGCCACCCCATAGTTTAGGCTGGCCTTAAACTCACAGGCTGTCCTGCCTCAGACTCCCAGACATTGATAAGACAGATGTGCCACCACACCTAGGAAGAAGGAATTTCAGAAGCCATGTAAACTCTTCCCGAGCAGCCAGTACCCTGTGATCGCATTCCCCATCTCACCCCGAAGGTGAACAAGAAGGGGCTCGGCCCACTGGCACTGTGGCTGCTGCATCAGGGCTTCAGTTTGATTGCCAGCTTGTCATCATCCTCCTCCTCCTTGAACTTCAAACCATTTCCTTTCAGAACTCCGTGGATGCAGCGAAGCCACTGCTGCGGAAAGCCATCCAGATCTCACAGCAGACGCCATACTGGCACTGCCGCCTGCTCTTCCAGCTCGCTGTGAGTACAGGAGTGAGTGAGACCTTGAGACATGAACTCAAGTGCCAGGCTCTCCTTGGGAGCCTCTGGGATGCCATAGAGGGACAGGTCATTCCACTCTGTCAGTCACTCTTGTTTCCTACATCCTATCTGCACTTCTTTCTTGGGGGCACCTGGATGACCCTTGGCTGACCTTTACCTGCCCTTGACCTGGCCATCTGTCATGTTCCCTGTCTCCTGTGAAGCACCCTATCCCTCACACATATCCCTCACATAGCCATAGATGCTGAACTTTAGGGCCTTGCCCCCAGTTCCTCCCTTAAGCTCTTGTGCTCACATTGTCTCCTTGCAGCCTCCCATGTGCAGCTGAGGAAGTGCAGCTCCCTGCCTCCCCAGCTTTCAGAGCTGCTGACACTCTGTGTGCAAGGGAGTGTCTGCATGGGAGAGTCCCTTCTAGGGACCAAAATCAGATGTGGTCTCTTTCAGTTTCTCAGGTTTCTGGGTTTGAAGATCCGTAGACTGCTGCTCTGAGGGAGCCCTTTCTAGTAGCCTATGCACTGGGTCTGCCCCAGAGCTCAGACTGCTGACTCTGTGCACCAGTAAGCGGAAGTGACAAAGTACTAGGCATGGCTTAGTTTATACCCAGAGCAGTTAGTGCTGTTGGCTGCCTTGGTGCTTGAACTCCAAGCCAGTACTGCAATAATTGTGCTGATATAGGAGACGTAGACATATTGAGGCAAGTTCTACGGACTGGCATTGACAGCCAGGGTCATTGCTTTTTCTCCTCTTCAGCAACTGCACACACTGGAGAAGGACCTGGTATCCGCCTGTGACCTCCTGGGTGTGGGGGCTGAGTATGCCCGAGTGGTGGGATCTGAATATACAAGGTAGGCTTTGCCCACCCCTTTCCTCCTGCTCTCTAACTTGGGAAGAGCTTAGCTGTCCTGGTACTGACCCTAAGCATGGCACCTTAGTGTGTGATGGTGGCCCATGCAGTCAATCCTAGCGAGTGACCATCAGTTCATGTCATGTGACTCTGGCTGGGAAGGCAAGGGCAGTGTCTCATTGGTAGACCTAGTACCGGCAGTTTCTCTCTCTGGTATTTTTTAGACAGGCTGTCACTACTATAGCCAGGATGACCCCAGCTACTTGCTCTAATCATCTTGCCTCAGCTTCCCAAGAGCTGGGGTGACAGGTTTGCACTTCCACCTACTTTCAGATCTCTTGAAATAGAAAGCATTGGTAGGATTTGTCCAGCCACAGGCTTTACTGCACAGGTGCCTCCTCGACAACCAAGTGTGATTCAGTGTTTATCTACCTGCGTGCAGTGGGCTAGCATTGGTGTGAGAGGCTACCCTCCCCTGCTATGGGAGCTTCTGTCCTCGGTAGCATGTACATAGATCGACTTGGGAAAGTCCATGGAGTGGGGTTTGAAAGAGGCCACAGAAACCCTGGTGACAGAGAAGGGAGGGTACTGACTGCCCAGTTATAAGTTCATGCCCTTAATCCTGAGAGGGACATGAGGTGGGTGGGCATAGCAGAGTGCACGGGTGAAGTGGTGACTGCCCAACCCAGACCCACCTCTGCTGTATTGGAACATTAAGGTGACTTGAGGGTACCATCTTCTACTCTATTCCTCTGTGATGCTCACAAGTGTGTCTGCATCATGTAAAACAGCTACTGAAGCCAGAGTGTAGTGGGCACACCTGGTAGACAATGGAGGATCCCAAGTTCAAGGTTAAGAGGGTGGGTCAGTGGTTAAGAACACTTCCTTCTCTCTCTGACATTTGAACTCAAATTCACTTCTCAGGAGTCACAATTTTCTGTAACTGCAGTTCCTCAACATCTGATGCTCCCCTGTGGCCTTCTTGGTGGTACCTGGATGCAGGTGGTGCACTTGTGCGTGTAGGCACACACGTATAGACATAAAAGGTTTTTTGTTTGTTTGTTTTTTTGGTTTTTCGAGACAGGGTTTCTCTGTGGAGCCCTGGCTGTCCTGGAACTCACTCTGTAGACCAGGCTGGCCTCGAACTCAGAAATCTACCTGCCTCTGCCTCCCAAGTTTTTTTTGTTTTTTTGTTTTTTTTTTTTAAGACAAGGTCTCTCTCTTAACGTAGCTTTGGCTGTCCTAGAACTCCATATATAGACCAGGCTAAAGTTCAAAGTTAGGTTGGGAGTATAGTGCAGTGCAGAGTGCTGTCTTATATGTGTAAAACCCGAAGATCAATTCCAGCATCTGCCCCCCTCCAAATGTAAGCATAGATCAGAACAAAATGCAGCACTCTAAAATGTCCTATAAATAAAGCACATCTCCCTGAGGGGCAACCGTAATAATCCTGGTGTCTTACAAACCTGATATCTTGTGTCTTTTCCAGGGCATTATTCCTGCTCAGCAAGGGGATGGTAAGTGAAGGCTGGGTGTGTGCAGTCGTGTTGTGGGCATTGAGGCCACCTGCAGGGGCTTTTCTACACAGTGTATTCTCAAGAGCAGGGGTTGTCCCCTGGCGGGCTTCGTTTGGGGCTCTGAGGTTTCAGGTGGTAGATGTGCTATTGAGAAAGCCTGCTGTGGAGCTGCCTGTACCCTAGTTTTTTTGTTGTATCCAGCTTTGTTTGATTGTTTGAGGTAAGGTCTCTCAATGTAGCCCTGGCTGTTCTGGAACTCTCTATGTAGACCAGGCTGGTCTCAAACTCACAGAGATCTGCTTGCCTCTGCCTCCCAAGTACTGGGATTAAAGGCAAGTGCTTCCACACCTCATTGCACCCAGCTTTGCTCTCTGGGGGTGGGAGGGTCCTCAACTGTTGGACTGGTAACAGTGGTACACCACCCTTCTCACCCCCCTCTAGCTGCTGCTGATGGAACGCAAACTGCAAGAGGTGCACCCACTGCTCACACTGTGTGGGCAGATTGTGGAAAACTGGCAGGGCAACCCCATCCAGAAGGAGTCACTACGTGTCTTCTTCCTGGTGCTGCAGGTGACCCACTACCTGGATGCTGGGCAGGTGTGTTGTTGCTTGGGGTCTGTGGGGAGGGTTTACTTGTGTGATCATGTTGCATGTCTGTGAGTGCTAGAGTGTCCTGCTCTAGCACAGTTGGTGGCTCCTTCATACTATATGACGTAGCCCCAAGGGTAGAGGGTGCTCACAAAGCAGTTTTGTCCTGGTGGGCCTATCCTCATTTGAGTAAGAATTTGTGGCCTCACATTCATTGAGTGCACACATGGTTGGAGGCCTCTGAAGGAAGCTCGTGGAAGCCATGAAGACAGAACAGGGTAGCATGCTACACCTTTTCCCAGCACACAGCAGCTTCGGGAGGGTCAGTAGGGGCCCTGGTGTGGCTGTGTGGCTGTGTTTCTATGATGGCCTCAGCCTATGAGTAATGGGAGCTACCTTGCCTGCCTTTGCCCTTTCCTGTTCCTATGGGCCCACTGGATGTACACCCCTGTGAGGTACGAGGCCAGTGTTGTGGGGCCTCAAGAAATGCTCAGTGAACCTGTTGTTAGTAAGGGCCTTCCTTGTGTTCCCGTTGGGCCCAGCTCCTCCTACAGCATGTAGCAACATGGCAGCTTTTAGTTGTCCCTGAATGCTGAAAGTCATAGCTATCCCTGAGGGACTTAGGATGGCAGACAAGAGGGTTGGCAGAAGCCACAGTGCTAACAGGGTTTCTGTTTGAGGGAGGCAACTACTGGGCCTCTTCTTGCCTCCTTGAAGCCTGGCTTCTGGGAGGCCAAGACCTGAGGAGAAGAGCTCCTGCAGTAGGAGAGAGAGTCCCCATACAGGAGCTGGCAAGGTTGCCAGGCCTCCTGGGGTGCGGTGTTGAGGCATGCATGCCACAGGTGAAGAGCGTCAAGCCATGTCTGAAGCAGCTGCAGCAGTGCATCCAGACCATCTCCACGCTACACGATGATGAGATCCTGCCCAGCAACCCTGCTGACCTCTTCCACTGGCTGCCCAAGGAGCACATGTGCGTGCTCGTCTACCTGGTGAGTCCTGCCACCCTGGGCCTGGGCTGGGAGAGGGCCTTGTGACCACCACCTGCTCTCCTTGCAGGTCACAGTGATGCATTCGATGCAGGCTGGTTACCTGGAGAAGGCACAGAAGTACACAGACAAGGCGCTCATGCAGTTGGAGAAACTTAAAAGTAGGTGCTGCCTGGGCAGGGCCCCAGCAGTCCCAAGTTCCCTTGACATTAAGACATTGCTGTGTTCAGGGAGGTCCGGGTCAGAACCAAGCCTCGGCTACCTGCTATGAATCTTACAGACTCTAGAGTTCTAGCCACACACTGGACTATTTCACACATCCTGGGGATGCCTGTGGCCTTAGCATTCCTCTAAATCTCTTTGAGCCTGTGGAACTGTGCTTTGCTTTTCCTCAAGCTGGGTTGGGCAACAACTTTTTCCTCACCCAAGGAGGTCTGTGTAGGGCTGCCAGGCACTGCCTGGAGTCCCATGGCCTGGGCTCTGTCCCACTCAGGCAGGCATGCACAGTTGAAGACATCTTGGAGAACCCACCCAGCAGGTTCTTGAGCTCTTCTCAGGGGTAGCAGGCAGCCTCTGTAGAGATGACCTGTGTGTAACACAGTGCTCAGCCGGAGTTTCCTATGGCTTTTGATGCTTGGCATTCATGCTAGGGCCTGACCTGTGCCTGCTAAGCCCCTGTTTTACCTGAGCCCCATCCACTGGGGACTTCTCAGCTCTGGGATGCTTCACAGTTGCCTTGGCTTGAGCTTACGTCCTTATCTAGATGGGGAGAGGCGCAGCAGGGATGGTGTGGGTGAGGCCTGGTGGTACCATGCCTGCATGCTCACCTCTGCCTTCTGTTCCCAGTGCTGGACTGCAGCCCCATCCTGTCATCCTTCCAAGTGATCCTGCTGGAGCACATCATCATGTGCCGGCTTGTCACAGGCCACAAGGCCACTGCACTACAGGAGGTAGGAAGCACAGAAAATGGGATGTGGGAGCTGGTCTGGATATGGGCACAGGTGTCAAGGGGGGAGGGTACAGTGACCTCACTGTCACTGCTCTAGTCTGGGCTGTAGAATCCAATGTAGAGCCAATAGTCTGGTTCCCTAAAACTTGTATGCTCAGGGAACATTGGGATATGACTGGGATCCATGTTACCAAAATGCACACCTTCCTGAAAAGATTGGGAGGGCCTTTTATAACTGATGCTGGGACAAAGGTCTGTATGTGCAAGGAGAAAGGAGAGCAGGGTCATCCTCTTCCATGTGGTGGCTCCTTCTGCCAGGACGTTGACCCCAGTTTGGCAAGTAGATGGGAGCATGACTTCCAGCCTTGTGGCAGCTCCCAGTGCCAGGTCCGGGACAGGCAGTTACCTTGGTTCTCTCCTCAGATCTCCCAAGTCTGCCAGCTGTGCCAGCAGTCCCCTAGGCTCTTCTCCAACCATGCTGCCCAGTTGCACACGCTGCTGGTGAGTATGCCCCAAGCACTGGGCCCTGCTCTTGCCAGAAGCCAGCACGTACCTAGCAAAGGATATGATCCACCCTGAACAGATCTGGATGTCCCAGTAAATAATCCTATGACACTGCCCAGGCAGCATCCACACATGAGCTCTGTTCTGTTGTGGGAGAGGTCCTTTACAATACCTTGAAGCTCATCCCAGGGCCCAGGTACAAACTATGCTCGCCTATGGTCACTGCGTCAGCTGCCCTGGTTCTGACCTGAGTCCTGTGTATCCCTGTCCTTGCAGGGCCTGTATTGTGTCTCCGTGAACTGCATGGACAATGCTGAAGCCCAGTTTACCACAGCCCTTCGGGTAAGGCTGGCTTTCTGAGTAACAATATGGTATAAGGTTGGTTGCCACACAAAAAGGATGGAGACCAGCTTAGGTCTGCTACACGAGCTATAGACTTTGAGCCCATATGTACTGCAGTTAGCCTGACAGTGGCCACAACAGTGACACAGTTCCTCTTGAGGTGGGAGGTGGCTAGGGTGAAGAGTTCTTGGCTACCCTGGAAAGATATGAGGACATATGTATCAGTAGTATAGGGACACTGGGCTGGGTAGCCATTTTAACACCTGGTAAGTTCTAGGACATTCTCAGACTGGGTCAGTTTGTGGTGTTCTTGGAGTCATGCTGGGTTCTCGGGTTTGGTAGAGTCACATGTGGATGTACAGTGACTGGGATGTGCCCTTACCCTAAGTCCTGTGAGAGGTGCTCAGGGACAGGGGACAGGTTTTTACCTCAGGGAAGGAGTCCCCAACAGCCTTGTTAACACCCATACCTTTAGACAACTGACCTACTAGTTAGTCCCTAAGAAGCTGGTCCATTTCTCCCAGAGTGGCACAGATGCCTCTAGGAACAGCTCACCTCCCACTGTGCCCACCTAGCCCAGGACCAGGGAAGGCTGTCCCTACGTTGGCCTCAGTATCCTAGCAGGAAAGGGAGGCTATTAACCTATTCCCCAGGGAGCGCCAAGTAGAGATTTTATGGAGCATGTTATGTTCTGTGAGCAGGGTAGCTGGAGCATCCCTCTGACTGTGGGATAGGAGTTCCCTTCTGGTTGCTACATGTCTGTGGATGAAGAATCAACTGGCTTCCCACTCCTCTGGCTCTACTCCTGTCTCCCTAAACCCCAGGCCGTCCTGCTGCCATGCCAGAGCCCTTCTACAATGCCAGGAACACACCTCCTGTTCCTGGTGGCTGTCTTACCTTCTGTATATAGCTTTGGCTCAGCAGCACAATGCTTAAGTCACTTTGCTGAGGAGATCCTCCTGGACAATACATGGGAGGGGAGGAGCTAAGACAAACACAAACCTTGTCCTCAGACCCAGACTCTTTCTGTCAGGTCAGGGAAGGGAACTCTGGGCTTTTGTGTACTAGGCCCACTACTGTAGGGAACTGGAGTCAGAGGGCCCAGGCTGCTTAGACTCTCACATCCTTTCCTTCTTCCTCTCCCAAACATCTGGACTTTTCCAAGGAGATTGAACCCAAACTTTCACACATGCCAGGCAAGTACTGTATTGCCAAACCGCAGCCCCTGCCTATGTTTTTTAAGACAGGATAGCTCAGTTGCATAGGCAGGTCTTCAATTCTGATCTTGCCTGGCCAGGTGTGGTGGTATAACAAATCTCAGCACTTGGGAGGGAGAGACATGGATTTCTGTAAGTTTGAAGCCAGCCTGGTCTACATATGGAGTTCAGAGACAAATACTGTCTTGAAAAAAAAGGTTTTTTTATCTTGCCTCAGCTTCCTTCCCAAGTGCTGGGATGGGCAGTCTCCACTACCATACCTGGAGGTTTTTCCCTTCCCATAATCAATGTTCAGTGGAGAGACCATGCCCAGTGTGCTTCAGGGCCTCACTGTACATCTGTTGGACTACAAAGCAAAAACAAGCCAGGGCAATTACAGGCCTGTCATCCCAGTTAGGATCCTGAGCCAGAAGAATAGAGAACTGCAAGCCAGTCTGGACTGTCTAAAGACCAAGTCTTGTCATTATCCACTGTTGGTCATTGGCAGGATCAGAATAACTAGCTCCACCCTGCTACTACCAATGGAGTAGGAGCTTACTCCACATTCTGCTTTGGTTTGGAGTGAGCTGATTGAGTCTGAAAGGAGCCCTTGTGTAGCTCTGGGTCCAGTCAGGCCCCAGCAGGGTGTGACAGTGGCCAGGCTGGCTTCCTAAATGCCCCATCTTTTATTCTAGCTCACCAACCACCAGGAATTGTGGGCCTTCATCGTGACCAACCTTGCGAGTGTGTATATACGGGAAGGAAATAGACACCAAGAGGTAGTAGGTGACATGCTTCATGTTTGGTATCCTTCTCCATCTCTTTTGTGGGGGCTTCGAGTGTCCTAGGCACCCACAGACCTTAGAAAAGTCCAATTGCAGCCGGGCAGTGGTGGCGCACGCCTTTAATCCCAGCACTTGGGAGGCAGAGGCAGGCGGATTTCTGCGTTTGAGGCCAGCCTGGTCTACAGAGTGAGTTCCAGGACAGCCAGGGCTACACAGAGAAACCCTGTCTCGAAAAACCAAAAAAAAAAAAAAAAAGAGAGAGAGAGAGAGAGAAGTCTAGATGTTTAGTGTAGTGTTCTATGAGGGTCCGGACTGGGACAGCACTCCTGCAGCCATGTGGCCTGTGTCCCATCCTAAGCCACTCAACCTTTATTGACCACACATTGTACTTAAAACAAACAAACAAAAACCGTCATAGGGTGGTTATGGTGCACGCCTTTAATCCAAGCACCCAGGAGGCAGAGGCAGGTGGATCTCTGGGTCTCAAGGCCAGCCTGGTCTACAGAGCTAGTTCCAGAATGGTGAGGGCTGCACAGAAACTCTGTCTCAAAAACAAAACAGAAGGACAAAAAAAAGTGTGGAGTTTGCATCCAACCTGGGGCTCTTGCTTGCTACCAAGCATTCCGCCACAGAGCAGCCCCAAAATCAGAAGGAAGAATGTCTGATGTGGGTAGGTTGATCATCCTCATGTAAGCCAAGTGCTTTTATCTGGGCTTCCTAGCCAGAGCCACAAAAATTAGATTCTTTTCTGATCCTAGGATGTCCCACCCTGGAGTCCCTCCAGAGTGGCCCATATTCTCTGACCTCTACAGCCTCCATTCTAGCCTTGGCTGCCATCATCTCTTGTCTATACAAACCATGGCCAACTTTCCAAGGGCTGGGCTGGGAGAAGCAGGAAGCCCAACCTCTACCACCCTGGCTGTCAGGGAGCTGAGGCAGGACCCTTGGATCACAAGGATACTGTGTGTCCCAGTGTCCCCACTCTGCCCCTGTCTCCTACATGGTTCAGGAGAAGGCTGTTCAGGGCAGGCATGCTGCATGTTGTGTTAGTCTTCCCGTGGAGTGGAAGAAGTCCTGTCCCCTGTAGCATGTTCAGGGCCTGGTGGCCTCTAGGTGGAGCCCTGACTGATGTTTCTCCACCAGCTGTACAGTTTGCTTGAGAGGATAAACCCAGACCACAGCTTCCCAGTCAGGTGAGCTGCCTGTGTCCAACACATTCCACTCTCCCATTGCTCTTGGGGTGGTATATGCTCCTGTGGGCCCCAGACCTCCATATATACTCAACACTGCTTACACCCCACCCTTTGAACAGTCTGCAAGGGCTGCCTTTTGGAAACTTTTCTCCTGTACCCAACCATGACTGTGCTTCCCTGCAGCTCACACTGCCTCCGAGCAGCAGCCTTCTACGTGCGAGGGCTCTTCTCCTTCTTCCAGGGCCGATACAACGAAGCCAAGTGAGTTTGGATCAGGGCACCATGTATGATGGCCTCTCCTTCCCCAGACTACAGACTGCCTCTGCTTCACCTGCAGGGCATCAGCATTTGTCTCCTCTTGTAGGCGATTTCTTCGAGAAACTCTAAAGATGTCGAATGCAGAGGACCTGAACCGCCTCACAGCCTGCTCCCTCGTGCTTCTGGGTCATATCTTCTATGTGCTGGGAAATCACAGGGTGAGTCCCTACCTAGCCTGTGCATAGGCTCCAGACCTGAGGAGCACCACCGTGGAACATGGCATTTCCTCTCCTGGAATCCAGGGTGTAGAAGGCATGGGGTCCTGCGGTTCCCTTCCAGGATGTGTATGTCAGGCTCGCAAGCCGCAGAACAAGAGACAGCTGCTTCTTGTCATGTTCCTGAAGGCTTCTCAGCATACCATCCCTTGGGAATCCATGGCCCCATGGGAGTGTCTCAGAACCTTAGATGAGACCGACAATGTCAAACCTTCCTGTATCTGTGGCATCATCAACCACGTGACTTTATAAGACTTTTTTAGTTTAAAGTATTGTAAAATGTAGTGAGGGTAGCTTGGCCATGGAGAGCAGGGAGTGACCTTAGCGTTCCCAGTGCTGTGGCCTGCTGATTGGGCAGCTGCTTGGGCATTGGACAAAACTGGTGACCCTGTGGGACTCTAGTGTGGTGTGCTTCGGAGCACTTAGATAAGGGTGTGGGCCACACGTCTGCTTGTCTAGCAGTGTTTCCTACTCCATGGCTTTCTGTAAAATATTCCCTTTGCCTGTTTTAGCCTGACTAGGGAGATCGCAGGGCCTGTGAGGTCAGAGCAGTCAAAGCGAGCCTGGTGGTGGAGCAGCAGGGACAGTTTGGTGAGCCAGACCCTATGGGTGAGAATTATTGCAGCAGCCAGAGCTACATGGCCAGCAGAGGGCTGGCTCGGGTAAGGGTCAGACCCTCTCTAGGCATCTAGAGAGCCAGCCCATTCTTGCAGCCCCTCCTTGGGTCTGGAGGAGGGGAGCATCTCTTCCTGCTTGCTGTGTTCTGAGGTGGGTTTGGTTGTAACTGTTGGAGGTTAAGGTCTGACTAACCCAGCTGAGCTGCTGCATTTGTTAGGCTATTTTTCCATTAACCTGTGCCTAGAACTGGAGTCTGGTTTGAAGCTTTTAAATTTTTGTTGTTTGTTCATTTCTCAATTTACTTACTTTATGTGTGTGAATGCTTTGCCTACGTGTATGCATATGCACCATGTGTGTGCCTGGTGTCCACAGAGGTCAGTAGTGGGGGTCAGATTCCCTGGTACAGGAATTAGACAATTGTAAGCTGCCATGTGGGTACTAAAAACTGAGTGCTCTGCAAGAGCAGCAAATGCTCTCAACCTCTGTCCCAGAAAGTACCCATACCCAAACCCAGGCCTACAGTCTGGGGAGGTGGAACAGTGCAGCCAGGAATGGTTTGGACTTCAGAACTACCTCAGGTTCCTCGGTGTGAGATCAGAAACAGGAAACTACTCTCCAGCACTCCCGTAGCCTCATGAGAACACTGGGCTTCTAGGTTAGCAGCTTGGCATACAGAATCTAAATCCATTTAGAGGGAGTCCCAGACCTAGAGACCCCACATCCCCACAATAGCCTACAAAAGCCAGTTCAACGGAGCACACCTTCTGCACTCAGTCCATCAGCTTCCTCCTCCTGAAGCACGCCCTTGGCACAGGCTGCTGCTTCAGGAGCCTTGGGACTCCTGCATGAATGTATAGTTTTCATCATTGCTAATTGTGGGGCCAGAGTTGTCTTTTTCTCTAGCTGGCAAAAGGCATGTATGGCCCAAAGGGCAAGAATGCTCAGTTTGTTTTTTCCAAGGTGGACAAGAGTACTTTAGAGAACCATTTTAGGTAGGCTCTGAGGGTGCAATAAGAGTTTGTCCAGGAGCAACAGAACATAAAATGGGCAGATGGAGTCAAAGATACTCTTCTGTGACCTCACTGTTAATTCTTAGCTTTGATTGGCAGGAGAGTAACAACATGGTGGTACCTGCCATGCAGCTGGCCAGCAAGATCCCAGACATGTCTGTGCAGCTGTGGTCATCTGCCCTCCTGAGAGGTGAGAGTGAACAAGACTGCCAGGCATGCTTGTAGGGCCCTGACATCATACCAGCAGGGGCGTGTCTCCAGGGGATTTTTATTTTTGTTTGTTTATTTATTGGAAACAGGGTCTAGCTGGCCTGGAATTCTGGGTAGACAAGGCTGGTTTTGACATCACATATTTACATTCCTTTGTCAAGTCACCACGCCTAGCTTTCAAGGGGATTTTTAAGAACTATGGCAGGTGGGGCCTGGGTTCCTAAGTCTCAAGAAGGGTTTGGATCTCTGAGGGTAACTCCTGTCTCCCCTGGGTTGGTATGAGTTTGGCCACCCAGGGGATGAACTAGACAGTGACACCTGCCCCATCCTCAGACCTAAACAAGGCATGTGGGAACGCCATGGATGCCCATGAGGCCGCACAGATGCACCAGAACTTCTCACAGCAGCTGCTGCAGGACCACATCGAGGCCTGCAGCCTCCCAGAGCACAACCTCATTACGGTATAAAGGGTGGGGAAGCAGACATAGGATGAGGGGCTCAGGTGTGGAGAGTTTTACTCATGTGTGTTCTCCCCACAGTGGACAGATGGCCCACCCCCTGTGCAGTTCCAAGCTCAGAATGGACCCAACACCAGCCTGGCCAGCCTTCTGTGAGGCCTGTGTCCCCAACTCGGACCCAACACTGGAGCTCTCTGGGAACAAAACCACCAGGGTGCCCACCAGTCTCTCACCATTGTCCAGAGCTAAGTCCCAAGAGTGCTGGAGCCATCATCTGCCTCTGAGGGTGACAGCCACTTGCACCTGTTCCAGGACTCAGTGCCATCTGTTGAAGGGACTGATAGCCTAATCTGTGTCTGGGTGTCACCTGAGAAGAACAGGGTGACAATGGGGGGGTGGGGCATCATCTGAGTGCTCAACCAAACCTAAGTGCAGCTGCACCAAGCAGCCTCCAGCCCAGGGCAGGCTGAGAGGAGAGCAGTGGCTCTCACTCTCCTCAGCCTGCTGTTCTTCCAGTGTCTCTGCACTCAGGGACTTCTGAGGACCTGGAAGTCAGCCTGAGAGGTCCTCCAAGTTGACCCAGTGCAGGGGAGGAGCTTGGAAAGAGGTGTACGTGTGCAGTTGATGAGTCTGACTTTGTGTACCCTTAAGAAGCTCCTTGCTCATATTCAGCATGGCCCCTTGGCCCTGCCTAAGCACTAGGCAGAAGTCCCATTGGACTTGAATGAGGGGGTTTTCTTCCTGGCAGCTATTTGGCTTTCCCATGGAGGACAGTTATGGGACCAGCTCAGCTCCTGTTGGCTTGAGAGCTGCCCTGAGGGTGACAATGATGGGGGGTGTGGGGCACAGTGGTTCCTGCCAGCGGTATCTAGGCAGGTGCTCTCTTTGGTGGCAAAGGTGGTGCTTGGAAGCTGTCACCAGGCAATGTGAAGGTCACGTCTCAGAGCTTTGGAATCCATGACTAAAGGGACGAAGCTCCAAGGCCTTCATGGACATCCTCACTGAGCCATGTGGCAGCCATTGCCCGTGGCCAAGTGCTCCTAACTCCCCAACCCTTCTGTCTTCCTCTAGCCCTTTGGGTCCCAGGGACCTACCCTCAATACCTGCACCACAGCCCTGCCTATTTATTTAAGCTTTTTTTTTTTTTTTTGCTTCTAGGGCATTTTGTACATAGAGCAATTCAAACAAGGACCTCTCAACTTGCCATCTGTCCTGATTATTAGAGTGCTTTTAGTGTCCACGTCTCTGGCATGTGAAAGCTAAAGACAGGGTCATGACAAACTCTATAGTCAGTGTTGAGGTTCCACTTCCATGACCCCAGCACAGTCACCACAGTGTCCAATAGCTAAATATTAGCCTAATAGCTAAAGATTATGGGGAAATCCCAGAGGGGCTAGCACACACAGGTATTATAGCTCAGGAGTTACTGCAGGCCAAGCTAACTGTAGCCCTATATGAGGCTCTTAACCCTTAAGCTACAGGTGATGATGTGAATGAGGGAAGCATGTCATGTGCCAAGAGGCTTTGCTTGTTTTTATAAGCGTGATGACATTGCCTGGTTTTAGCAATGGACAACTGTAAGCCAAGATCTGAGAAGTCTGTGTGTTGGTCTCTCCTTCCCTTAGGACACGACTCCCCCAGTCTTCATTTCCCACCTCCAGCCCTGCCAGCAGCTCCTCTGCCGTGGGCTGCAGCCCAAAGGCAGATGCATGGCCCCTTTTTCAACTCACCCTGGCAGGAAGCTGGCCCACAGCCCCCTTTTCTGTTTGGTTTTGGCTGGATATTGATTGCTTTTTGTTGTATTTGCTTCTTTTGAAGACTCTGCAGCGCCGCACCTCAGCCTCCAAGTGCCTGGCTCTTATAGTTTGGTTTTAGGGTTTTGATTGGAAGGGGCAATGTTTAGAGATTTTGTTTTTTTGAGACAGTATCTCTTGTTCATGGATGACCTTGAACTCTGATTCTCCTGCCTCCACCACCTAGTACTGGGATGACGGACATGTGCTTTACCTGGTGCTGCTAGGCTAGCATTCTGCCAGCTGAGCCATAGCTTTATCCTGTGAAGGGTGTTCTGCCCTGCAGTTTCAGCACACAAGCCCCGAGACAGGCTTGCTTCTGTACCCGGGTGTCCCTTTAGTCCCCAAGTCCTTAGGAGGCAGAAACCAGCTGGACATGGTGGCTCACACCGTCATCCCGGCATTTGGAAGGCTGAGGTGGGAGAACACTCCCAAGTTACATGCCAGCAAGGGTTACACAGTGAAATAGGAATAAACCAATAAAGGAAAGCCTGGGCCAACCCCTGTACCCCATGGTAGGGAAGGCTTTTTGCTTTTCCGTGGGTTAGTTGACTCTTGACTAAGTTCAAATCCATATAAAATTAGGTTTTACTGATAGGTTTCGGTTGACTAAATTTGACAGAATTTAACTGTCTATCCCTGGCTTATCTTGTAGCTGCTATTCCCCAGATCTCACCCAAGGTTAAGGTGTGAGCTACCACTCTAGGATTAGACTGTTTTGGTGGCTTGGTTTCAGAATCTCCACTGGTTTACCTAGGAAATTCTTACGTTTCAACGGCAAGTTTCTGAGACAATAGGTGGCATTCCACCGTGTCAGCTCTCCAGCCACTGGCTTGTAGTTTTGTGCTTTGCTGGGGGTGGAACCAAGTCCTTGTGCACAGCAAACACACCTCCCACACCGAACTACACTGCAGCTGTTCCTAAATTCCCCAGTGCTCAGAGGACTCAAGTGAAGAGCCTCCACTGCCTTGGATATGCCGTTGTGTGCCTAAGCACTGTCCTTTCTCCACACCTGGGCATGTCTGCCTTCCAGAATCAGCCTAAGCTAGGTAGAGTCTGTTCATCCTTTGTCAACTTGAAGGTTATATCCTCAGAACAGGCCAGGAGCCTGGGTCCTACCTCACCAACCAGCCGTTGGAGAAGGTGTGCTAGATGAATCTTCATGCTTCACTGGTATGTACCTGTGACAGCATGTGTCCCCATCTGGAAAGTTTGAGTGTCACCAGCCTGTGCTAAGCTGGCTGGGCACACACATGGTTAGCTTCTAACGAGAGTAGCCTTCCATCCCCAATAGCAAAAAGCCCCACAGCCAGGCAAAGTGGCATAAGCCTGTGATCCCAGCGCTAAAGAGGTAGAGATCAGGAGTTAAGGGCTATCCTCAGGCTATCCTGGGCTATAGGACCTTGTCTTTAAGAAAATAAAACAGGAACTGGAGGAATGGTTCAGCAGTTTAGAGACCCAAGTTCAGTTCCCGGCACCCTTGTCAGGCAGCTAACAGCCAACTGTAACACCAGCTCTAGGGGTTCTGACTACAATCTGGCCTCTACACATATCTGAACACTTACAGCATTTACACATAATTAAAAATAAATCTGAAAAATAAAAAGTCAGGAGTTGGCAAGATGGCTCAGAGGGTAGTTTGCTGTCAAATCTGTTAGCAGTCTGGTCCCCAAAACATAGTAGAAGGGGAAAGTCAACTCCCAAAAATTGTCCTCTTACCTCCATATGTATGTCCTAGCATGCAGACCCACAATCGCACACACACAAATACACATTTAAAAAGAAAAGCCAGGCGTGATGGTTTAGGTTTGTAGTCCCAGGAATTGACAAGGAGACAGGTGGTCCCTAAAAGAGCACATAAGGTTCCCTGACATGCAGGGATGACATGAGTACATCCTTATGTACTCATGAACATACACAAAACAAACAAAAAACCTGAAAGTCAACCAGCTCTTAAGATTTTTGATCTTCAGGAAGAATCCATTCAACTTAGGTGTTGTATAAATAGTGTTTTGGTATCAGATATGTAAACTGAGGCAATAACTGCTCCAAAGTATGGTTGACGGGAAGGTTTTTATTGTAGATAATAAGGGAGAGTGCAACCAGAGGCATCTGGAAGAGTTCAGAACAGGGAGAGCGAGTAGTAGTTGGAACATGGCCAGCAGGCTCGATTTGTCCATGAGGGGAGAGGGGAGAGGAAGAGGAGACGATCAAGGGACAAGGGGCCAAGAGAGGGAGACCAAAGATGACCAAGAGCACAAGTACTCGAAGTGACAGGTTTATAAGGGAATAAGATGCTAGGGGAAGCCAGGCAGTGGTGGCACACACCTTTAATCCCAGCACTGGAGGCAGAGGCAGGTGGATTTCTGAGTTCGAGGCCAGCCTGGTCTACAGAGTGAGTTCCAGGACAGCCAGGGCTACACAGAGAAACCCTGTCTCAAAAAAGAAAAAAAGATGCTAGGGGAAGTAGCCCATGTGCTAGAAAAGGGTAGCCATGGGAGAGCCATGGGTAGTTAGAAACAGGAAACCTGAAGCACAGAATGCACTAATAAGCATCACAGATTTGTCCTCAATTTCTTTTGGGTCTGGCAGGCATACTGCTATTTGGCTTTAATCCCTACACTTGAAAGGCAGGCAGAACTGTGATTTGGAGGCTAGCCTAGTCTACATAGTTCTGGGAGTCAGAAACCCTATCTCCTCAAAACAAGAATCTGATGCTCTGAATGTCACCCAAGGCTAGGTTCCCCACTCTGGTGGCAGGTTTTCTTCCTTATTGCCCTAAGGAGTTAAGCACAAGCTGCTTCAAATTAGCTGTGACCCGGAAGTGCATCTCTCACTGTCCTCTGCATGTTCTCCCATGAGGGCTGGGACATTCTCCTACATTGGCCACCAGAGGTCAGAACAAACCCAGGAGCCAAAGACAATTAGGCATGCGCCTACTAAGTAGGGACACTGGAGGCCTCATCCTGGAATCAAAGTAACCAGACTGAAGGGTGGAGAGGCACAGAAATTGAAGTGTTTAAAAGCACTGAGTGTTCTTCCAGAAGACCTGGGGCTTAATTCTCAGCACCCACATTGTAGCTGTGTGAGCTACTTGGAACCCATGGATCCAATGTTCTGGTGTCTATGGGTATGCTTGTGGTACACAGACATACATGCGGATAAAACACACACACACATATGCACATACACTTTTTTTGAAGCAGGATAAAGTGGAAACTTAGTTTCTTTGGAAAGTCAGTTGTGTCAGATGGTGTTTTCTGGGGCAGATATGAAGGAGTGTTTTCCTGAAGGGGCCACAGGTGAAAGGATATTTTGCTAAAGCAAACACGTGAAAGGATGCGTGGTGTTAGGAGCCGACAGACTGTGAACGATGCTGGATGGTATTGATACACTTTGCTTTTCCTTAAACATCGTTTGTTGTGACTTCATAACCTAAAAACTTGCGGTGGTGTTCTGACGACTTGCTGCTGCTGCTGCTGCTGCAGACTCGAGCTGATTGGCAGAGTGATGTCAGCTAATAGAGACTCCTGTGGAGCTTTGCTGAGGCAAGACCCATGGGAGAACACGTTTGGCGTGAGTATAAAGAAGACTCAAGGGACAGTGATGGGAGTTGAGGGGGTAGCATAGGTAGCTTTGCAACACTTTGTGGGTCTCATGTCTCCGTTGATCTTCACTTTGTTGAGACAGTGGAGAACTGGTATCCCTGCTGGTCCTGGCCTGATCACTCCTGCTGACTCATACCAGTTCAGCTGAGGCCTGGCTGTTTCTGCTAGGCCGTGCCCCCGCTGCTGATTTGTGTTTGCTCTCCTGACTCTACTGAACTGGATTGCTGGTGTATATCCTGACAAGCAGATGGGATTCGCTCCAAAGAACAATTTCTAAACAGGTCCACTTCCCCAATATCCTAATAAGCTTTTTCCCCATCACCACTGATGGGTGGTATTAAAAGTAGGTTTGAAAAATCTAAGCCTACATAGGGTTTTTCTGTGTAGTCTGGCTGTCCTGGAACTTGCTTTGTAAACCAGGCTGTCTTGGAACTCAGAAGTCCACCTGCTTCTGCCTCCTCAGCCATGGGATTAAAAGTGTATGGCAACAAGTTTAAAAAAGAAAAGAAAAAAGGGGAAATCTTAGGGGGCATGCCAAGGGAAAGGGCCCTGTTCCTCTGGAATCTGATTGACATATCTTGCCAGTAGGCAAGCAAGAATTCCAGTCCAGTTACTAAGAACTTAGGCCTTTCTCCCTTCCCAGCTACAATCTGGAATCTCCTCAGAATCTCATTTACAGGGAAAGGACATGTATATGTACTGACCCCTGGTGGCTCTGGTTTCACTTTATAATATTATACTCCCCTTCAAGGTTTCTGCAGAGCCACCTCACTTGTCTCCTTCAGAAGATTGAGAAGGAGCCTGCAAGAGCTCAGTGGATCACAGTGCTTACACCCACCCACCTGAATTCAGTCCCCAGGACCCACATAGTGTGGGCAAGAGACTGATTCCCGCAACTTGTCACCTGACCTCTGTGCACTGTGTGATAGGCACACATAAAAATAATCAAATGTAGAGGGGTTTTTTTTTCTTCAAACAGAGCCTCACCATGTAGTCCTGGCTGGCTTGAAACTCACAAAATTCCCCTGCCTGTGTTTCCTGAACAGTTGTATATAAGGTGTGTGTCACCATGCCCAACATTAAAGGTTTATTTTTATTCATGTGTATATTTGTGTGTGTCATGTGTACATGCAATGCCCCAGAAAGCCAGAAGAGGACATTAAATTCCCAGGAACTGGAGTTACGGACATTTGTAAGCCAAAACTCAAGTCCTCTGGAAAAGCAGTATGTGTCCTTTAACTGCTGAACAGTTCTTCAGCCCAGTACATGTAACTGGTTTGTCTTTTTTAAAGGAAGAGAGGGAGGAAAGGAGGGAGGGAGAGAGAGAGAGAGAGAGAGAAACGGTTTCCTTAGCAACCCTTAGAGATGTAACCTGAGAGCTGCCAAAATGGTATGTGGATATACCATTTTGTCAATATATGTCTAATGCTCCACATGTAGCCTCAGAGGTCACTGCATACACATGCACATACCCACACAGATGTGCATACATGTATGACTAATAATAATAAAACTTTAAAAGAAAGACTTATTTATTTATTATTACCACATGCTCTATTTAGCCCTAGCTGACCTGAAACTTGCTCTGGATAACAGGTTAACCTTAACTTCATAGAAAGTCCCTCTGCTTTCTGCCTCTTGAGTCCTGGGATTAATGGTGTATGCCACTAAGCCCAGCTTAAAAATACATATCTTTAATAAAATCTACAACTGTGATTCATAAATTGTCTAGTCACAAAATTCTTTTCAGTGTCAAAGCCATAAACCCCAGCCTGAGTCAATCCCAGAAAGTCTAGAGGACTCTGTCCAAGCTAATGAAGGTGGCAGCATGGAGCTGTCTCTATCACCTCAGCACAGATATGTCCAGGCTGAGACTTCCTTCACAGGGCTTCTAGGTGACTGTTCAGTCCCTGCCTCTCAGTTCCTTGTGACTTGCCAAATCAGCCAAGAAAAGGCCCAGGGTTTCCCAGGTGTCAGCATGACATCACCTCTGTGACTGGACAGACGTTTGCAGAGCATCTCTGTACCAAGGCACTGGGGAAAAGACTGGGAATTCTGTAGACACATCAGGCCCCCTCCCTCAGATAGGGAACTTTGACATACATATGTTGTTACTGAGGAAGTGTGTATGGCACAGATTGGAGGACAACTCTGTGTAGTCCATTCTTTCTCCTAACTGTATATGGGCTTACGGAAACATACTCAGGTCATTCGGTTTGCTCAGCAGATATCTCATCATCTGAGTGGATGTAGAACTCTCAAAAATTTAACAAGGGTCCAACATATGGTAGATGGGGACAATCAGAGACAAATAGGGGATGCTGTAATGGGAGAAGGAGGAGATAATGTTGTACAACCAGTTTAAGCTTATCCCCAACTAACTTATAAATAAATGAGACTCAGACTATGGTTATTTTATTTGGCTTTGACAATTACTGGGGCAGGGGAACCCCTAATCTACTGTTTTAACTGTTGGCCTGGCTACTTTCCCAGCAGTGTACCCCAGATATTGTTTTTCCTAGCCAGCTCATCAACCATCTCCTGTCATGGTGGCTTTCTCTCTTCTCCCCTTCTACCTCCTCCTCCAACCAGGTCATTCCAAATTGACCTTCCTCTAATCCTTTCACATGTGTTGTAGAATTTTTTAATCCCAATCTGAGGTTTTTACCCTGCCTTACACATGCGGGCTGGAGAGATGGCTCAGTGTTTAAGAGCACTGACTGCTCTTCTAGAGGTCCTGAGTTCAATTCCCAGCAACCACATGGTAGTTCACAACCATCTGTAATAGGATCCAATGCTCTCTTCTGGTGTGTCTGAAGACAGCTACAGTGGGCTCATATACATAAAATATAATAATTCTTTTTAAAAAGATTTTTTAAAAAGACACACGCAACTTTTATGTTCATAATAAGCCTTAATCAGCACTAGACCTGGGCAGATTAGAATCTACTTTTCTATCGATAATCCTGTTATATTTACTATGTTTAATTTGGGCTGTTCTTAAATTCCAATTGGCTGGCCCTAAGAGCCATGGTTTTGTTTTGTTTTGTTTTGTTTTGTTTTGTTTTGTTTTGTTTTGTTTTGATTCCTAACCCATGATGTCTTTCTTCTCCATTCACCTTCTTCTCTCTCTAATTTGGTCCCTAACTAGAGGGGAAGTAAGTATCACCTTTAAAGTCAGTGTTGGCTCTTCTGTGTTTTGAATTATAATGGACGCTTTATTGATACACTGTTTTACTTGGTATTTTTCTTTTGTCAGTTTTTGATTCTGAATAGGAAGGCTATTTTTGACTGTATTTAGCAGACTTTCTGTGGGCTTGTCTTTGCACCTTAAGATCAGCTCCAGGTCCATACCCTCTTTAATCAGCAAGCCATTTGCAACCAAGCCAATCATTATTACACCACACTATGTTTGGCTATCTTCATCCTTGGAATAGTTTACAGCCTCATCTTTTTCACTTCTGTCTCCCCATACTAAATTAAAAAGCAAAACACAAAAGTTGTGGCTTCTCCCAAGGGCAGAAAGGCTGAGAGGGAGGAATCAGCTCCTGCTCTGTTTACTCATGGCCTGAATGCAGCCCATACAGCAGCAAATGACAAAACCAGTGGAGACTTCCCAGAGACCGCAGCTCTGGATAAGCCACTCCAGGCTCTCTCAAGCTAGGCATAGCAGGTCAGCCCAATCCTGTCCTATGGGAATTAATGCTCTGCATTCATGGTGTGGGAAAATGCAGCCCGACATTAACTGCTTCATTGGAAAGCCAAAATACCTCTCCATAAACAAAGAAACGGGGGACAGGAGGACACACAGATGGGGCATTGCCAAGGGAAGCATAGTGTCTGATCTACATAACAGCAAACAGTAGGGAGACAGAGATGGGCAGATCTCTGTAAATTCTGACCAGTCTGATCTACACAATAAAGTCAGGGCAGGCCCCTCTACTGATGGATATAGGTGCTAACAAACAGCAATCAAAGATTTGATATAATGCCGGGCAGTGGTGGCGCACGCCTTTAATCCCAGCACTTGGGAGGCAGAGGCAGGTGAATTTCTGAGTTCCAGGCCAGCCTGGTCTACAGAGTGAGTTCCAGGACAGCCAGGGCTACACAGAGAAACCCTGTCTCGAAAAATCAAAAAAAAAAAAAAAAAAAAGATTCGATATGACACATTTTCCATAAAAGTATTATATAGGTTTTTGCTTAATAATTAAGAGGGTCCTTAGCAATTTAAAAGATGCATACACCTCAGTCTTAAATTTATATAAAGAGAAGAGAAGCCCAAAAAGAGATGAGACAAACACATGGACACATGGTGCATAAACACAGATAACCAGCCACATGACAAAATGTGGCTTAAAATAAATGGGTATCTTTAGTTATGATCTAATCAAAATAGAGCCTAGCTATATAGCCAAGGTATTTGTGAATATAATTTAAGTTTGAGTCTTATTTCTAAAAACATGGGGCTGAGAGGTAAAACCAGGACTTTACTACAACAGAGATATCTCTTGGCCAAGCCAGTCATCCTGGCATTGAGGAGGTGGAAGCAGAAGGGTCAGGAGTTCTTGGTTTTCCTCAGCTACACAGAATTTATTCAAGTCTGGGCTCCATGAGACCCTGGCTCAAATATTTAGAAGGGGAATGAGCTATAGAGATAGCTCAGCCAGTGAGAGAATTCACCGCTCTTGTAGAAGACTACACAAACATACACATATACCGTAACAATGTTAAACCTTTATTTTCTCTTTCTCTCTCTCTCTCTCCCTCTCTCTCTCTCTCACTCTTTCTTTCAAGACAGGGTTTCTCTGTATAGCCCTGGCTATCCTGAAACTTGCTGTTTAGACTAGGCTGGCCTCAAACTCACAGAAATCTGCCTGCCTCTGACTCCTGAGTGCTGAGATTAAAAGTGTGAGCCACCTTGGCCTGGGTCCTTAAATTTTTAACATTTGCTTTTGTTTTATGTGTATAGGTGTTTGGCCTACATGTGTGTCTGGGTACCTGGTACCAGGCCAGAGAGGGCATGAGACAGTGGTGAGCTGCCATGTGAGTGCTGGGAAACAAATCCAGGTCCTCTGGAAATTTTGTTTTGAATGTTAATAAGAAAAAGGGGATGGGACTGAAGAGATGGCTCAGTGGCTAAGAGCACTGACTGCTCTTCCAGAGGTCCTCAGTTCAATTCCCAGCAAATACATGGTGGCTCACAACTATCTGTAATGGGATCTGATGCCCTTTTCTGGTGTTTCAGCAAGAATGTGCTCGTATACATAAAATAAATAAATAAATCTTAAAAAAAAAAAAAAGTCAGGATGGGCAATGATGGGTCACACCTTTAAACCCAGCCAACACTCAGGAGGCAGAAACAGGTGGATTTCTGTGAGTTTGAGGCCAGCCTGGTTTACAGAGTGAGATCCAGGACAGCTAGGGTTACACAGAAAAAGCCTGTCTTTAAAAAAAAAAGAAAAAACTGGCAAAAATAAACAAACAAACAAAAAAAACAAAAACAAAAAACAAAAAACATGGGCTGGAGAGATGGCTTAGTGGTTGAGAGCACTGACTGCTCTTCCAGAGGTCCTGAGTTCAATTCCCAGCAACCACATGGTGGCTCACAACCATCTGTAATGGGATCTGATGCCCTCTTCTGGGGTGTCTGAAGACAGCTACAGTGGACTCACATACATGAAATAAATAAATCAATCTTTAAAAAAAAAAAAAAACATAAATAAAGTCCCAGATGGGCTGCGGAAATCAAAGCATGAGGTCCTGGGGTCCTGATTCTCTGAACAATAAAATCAGGTAAAGCAGGTGGGCATGGTGGCCGCCTGTAATCCTGTAATCCCAACATTCAGGAGGTAGAGCCAGAACATCTCTAAATCAAGCAGGCTGGCTCGACTAGCAGACTCAATGAGCTTCCTGTTCAATGCCCTGCCAGATTTATAGAGTAGCTAGATTGCAGAAGACGTGACATCAACCTCAGGCCTCTACACATAGGAACACACACCTTCACACAGGTGTGCACACGGAGGACCGGTTACCACTGTGCATAACTAAATAATGACCGGAGTTTGATCCTCAGGATCAGTGAGTGTGGGAGGCAAGAACAGACTCTTGTAAATTGTCCTCTGGCCTCCATATGTGTACCTGGATCATAGCAAACAAACACATGCATACACAAATAAATAAAATGAAATAGTAAGCTAGATGTGGTGGCTCATACTTTCATTTTTATTTTTGAGATGGGGTCTTTCTACATAGACCTGGCTGTCTTGAAGCTCACTATGCAGAGCAGGCAGGTCTCTGTAAGTTCCAGATCAGCCTGGTCTACACAGGGGGTTTAGGACAGCTGAGGGTGCACAGTGAGACTGTTTTTTAAAGGGAGGGGATAAAGTAATAAAAATAAAAGAGAACAAGAAGACAGCAAGTGTACCTCAAAAAAGAAAAGGAAAGAAACTAAGCCCCAGGTCTCTAGCCTGCCTAGATGCACCTTTCCTGTCTCTCTGCTCTAGAGGGGATAGTGTGCGGACACAGGTTGCCTGCCCTGCTCCTGATGTTTGTGAGAGTGAGGGCTCCTCCCAGACTATCCCATTGCCTTGCATATCATTGACATTGGCATCTAGAGGAACATCCTGAGAACCCAGAGGACTGGGATAGGACAGAAGTCCTCTGAAGGAAAAGGAACGAATGTCTCCACCCTCTATCCAGAGCCCTCCCTGTGCTCTGGATCCCACTTCTGGAATCATACCTTGTAGGTGGTGGTGGCATATCTATGCTACAATGGGTCAGAAGAGAATAGGGCTGAGTCAGTCCCAACTCTTGGAATAATGGGCAACCCACAGCAGGGACCCAGGCACCCACACTAAAGTGGCCTGAGCCATTTCCCACCAGGAGCAAATGATACAGATGCCTCAGAGCCAGACTCCCAACCCAACCACGCACTGCAGTCACCCACTCACTGTTCCCTTAGCCTTCCCCAGGAAAACAGACTTCCCCTCTCCAGGAAGCTCTGCCTGCCTCTAGAACATTCTCTGGCACTGACCTGATGGAAGGAAGTCACTCCTGGGCTACACCCAGGCCTCTCATTCACAGGACTGTGTTCTCTCACCAAGGAGCCCTCAGAGTGCAAACACAGATGGTAGAGCATGCTGTCCCCAAGCCCACCCTAGGTCGTGTGTCACAATGGGCTTTGGCCCAGACGCTGAGTGGCTTTTGCATACAAATTGACCAGAGAGAGCAATGTGATACTTTGAGGTGGTTTATGGTCCATAGACATTTCATTTTTCTAGAATCCTCCAAGGTCATGCCTTAGTCAGTCCAAATGCTGGACACGCCGCTAACCCTAAACTCCTGGCTACAAGCCATCTACTGTGTCAGCTTCCTAAGCAGCTAGGTCAGTGATGTGTCTGTTCGTTTGTTGCTTATTTGAGACATGGGTTTGGCAATTAAAGGAGTGGGATTAAAGGTAAGGGTCAGCACACCTTGTGTCTTTTCAGTGACATCTTAGATCCATGCAGGGTGCTAATAGCAGGGGCCTGTTACACCAGCACTTGGGAGACTGAGGCAAGAGAATCTCAAGTTATAGGCCATTCTAGGTTACCTGGGAAGAGCCTGGTTAAAGTGGGAGAGGGAAGGAAGGAAACCCTACCATTTGGGAGGCAGAGGCCACCAGGGCATCAGGCAGCCCTGGGCTACAAAACAGGACCTGGTTTCAAATAAATAAACAGGGATGTGACAAACGTTCCATTGGTAGAGTGCTTACTTAGCATCCACAAAGCCTTGCACCATTTAAATTGGATATGGCAGCAGTCTCAGTCTTTGGGAGGGGGAGGCAAGAGGATCAAGAGTTCAAGGTCAGCTGGGGGGTGGCAAACACCTCTGATCCCAGCACTGGAGAGGCAGGTGATCACTGAGTTCAAGGCCAGTGGTCTACAGAGTTCCAAAACAGCCAGGCTACACAGAGAAATCTTGTCCTAAAACAACAAAGACAATGACAAGGACACGTCCAAGGTCCTTCTGACCTACACAAGTTTGAGGCCAACCTGGACTTCAAGGAGACCCTAGTCCTGCTGCACCCGTGATCTCAGCACTTGGGAGGAGAAGGTAGGAGAGTTCAAAGGTCATCCTAAACTAAAGTGAATTTATCCTTTGGTAACAATCTCCCTAGAAGAAGCTCTGGGCTTGCCCCCTCCTCCAGGCTCTTGGACACTATGTGGAAGTCCTCAGGACTGAATACTCTCAGGTCTTTTTTGGTTGGTCACACTTGTCCCTTTAGTGAAGGACATTTCTAAATACAAGATCTGCTGTTTCTCAGCATCTTCTTTGAGATGTTGAGCAGCCATCAGTTTCTGACAGGGTTAGGCCCATCCTTTGGGCCTTTGCAGCTCAGGTGAGCTTTGCTCTGCGCGCGCTCTCTGTGTCTCTCTCTCTCTGGCTGGAGAGAGATGGTTGGCTCTCGTTTAAGAGCAGAGTCTACTCTTCCATAAGGTTGGCCTTTGATTCCCAGCACCTAAATTGGAGGCTCACTTCAGGTAAACATCCAGACTCAGAGCAGATGGTTGGGGCAAGATGTTCCAGCAGGGGGCAGTGTCCTTCAGAAACCAGAGATCTGAATAGACTCCTCGTGCTCACTCTCTGGGCTAGGTTCAAATACCTGTGGGAGAGAAAGGAGGGACTAGAGGGCATAAGTGAGACAGTTCACAGACCCTGGGTGGGACCACACCCACATTGGGGGAAGTAGAGCGGCGCCTGCCTTGTGCTTCAGTTTTAGAGTAAACGGGTATGGTGATGCTGTCTTCAAACCCTACAGAAGCTCCAGGCGGCTGTGAGTGAGCTCACTTCTTTCTATGCAGCTCTGGTCTAGGAAGAATGCTTTCTCTTTCAGAAACTAGAAATGGACATGCTCTTCCTGGTGATGGAGTCACTGTAGCTCATTGGTTAAAGCATCTGTAGATCAGCTGACACACAAAATCCCAGGTTTCCATGTAATGGTGGCACATGCCTTGACAGGCATGTTGGGAGGTGAAAGCAGGAAGATCAAAAGTCATCCTCGGCTACATTGAGAGTTTGAGTCCAGCCTAGGTTACATAAAACCCTGTTTTGAAAAAATAAAATATATTGGTGCTGGAGAAGGAACCTGAGTTCAGAGCCAGCACCACGTTGAATCACTCACAGCTTCCTTCACATGCCTGCATTCACACACATAAACATCCATCTATCTATCTATCTATCTATCTATCTATCTATCTATCTATCATCTATGAGACAGAGATCCGCTTGTCTCTGCCTCCTATGTGTTGGGATCATCAGGCCTGGTGAACAATAAAATAAATATTAAAAAAAAATTCAGTCAGCAGCTTTGTGTTGTGGCACAGGCCTGTGATCCCATATTTAGGAGGCTGAGACAGACAGGAGCATCAGACAGCTTGAGCTACGTATTAAGACCCTGTCTCCAGAATGTGTGCCTGAAAGGGCTCCTGAGCGCCCTTGCTTCTGTATACTCTAGAAACTAATTTCAATAAAGACACAGCTTGCTCCACCCCAGCTTGTAGTGTCTACATGATTTTCTCTAGGGAACCACAGGGGTACATGCAGCAGCCTGCTGATGCCATTGCTCCTGATCTTTTCCCCCTCCCAAAACAGTGATCTGGCTCCCTGGGGACCAAGCCCACAGACCCTCAAGAGGATGCTGCCTTCAGTAGGTCAGTGATTCTGACTTGTGTGCCTGCTCTTGCAGACACACAATCTTGGCAA
This sequence comes from Uromys caudimaculatus, assembly GCA_028551405.1. NCBI lineage: Eukaryota > Metazoa > Chordata > Mammalia > Rodentia > Muridae > Uromys > Uromys caudimaculatus. Next base: position 53,771,551 of record CM052719.1, on the reverse strand, counting down.
ACATTAATGAATGAAGATGCCTGCCGGGATGGAGGGTGTGGTACTTAGCTCTGTGCTAAGGCAACTCTGCCACTTGTGGCTCTGTATAGCTTTAACCTAGCTCCCTTTTCTCTTTCCTCCCTCCCTTCTTGCTTCTTTCTTTTTTTCCCTCCTTCTGTCCCCCTCCCTTCCCTTGTAGCCTAGGATGTTCTGGAATTCCATATGTAGCTAAAGATAATCCTTACATTCCTAATCCTCACATGTTTGCCTTCTAAGCACTGGTGTGACAGTTGTGGGTTAACACACAGTTTTCCCTTCCTTTCCTCATTTTTTCTCTTTAAAAATAAAGATATATTTAATTTTTATTAACATGTGTCTATCTGTGCCTTACAGGTGACCTTAGAGGACAGAAGAGGGCGTTGGATCCCTTGGAGCTGCACACAGAGGCGGCTGTGAGCTGCCCTTAGTAAGTATTTGGGTCACCCTCAAGAGCTGGAAATGCCCCTAAGCCGTCTCTCCAGAGCTCACTTCCCTTTTCTCTTTTTTTCTTCCCCTCCTCTTCCTTTGCAAGCCAGGCTATCCTCAAACTCACAGCGATCCTCTTCTGAAGTGCTGGGATTACAGCCTCGAGGCACTGCACTTGGCTTCCCAAGAGGGTCCCACTCTGTAGCTCAGGTTAGTCTTCAATTCAGGATCCTTCTTCCGCGGCCTCCTGTGTCGGAACAGACCTGGGCCCTCGCGCCTGGAGGCTATAACCTTTTTGCTGTCTGTGGCGTTCCTCAGCGGGTGCTGTCAGTGAGACTTCTCAGGAGAGCAGCCCCAGGTCTCTGGTTGGCAAAGGCCCCGCCTTCCTAACGCCTGTGGGGCCGCCTGGGCCAGCTCCCACTTCCCTATATGGGCGTGAATGTCACTCAGCCTGTTCGCCAAGTTGGTTTCCCAGACCCAGGAAGGGCCACGCCTTGGTGAAGAGATGCAATCAGCTTCCACCAGGGAAAGGAAACTTCATCCTTCAGTCACATGGCTCATGCTTCAGTTTTAAAACTAGGTCTGTCTGTGAAGCCCACGGTGGTTTTGAACTCACTGAGATTCCATTTCAGCTTCCCTAGTGTTGGGATGGCTGCAGTGCACCACCATGCCTGTCTTGCCAGCTCATTTTGACAGAAATATTTTGGTGGTTTGTGCCCTGGGCATGCTCTTCTCGGCTCTGAGGTTCAGGAATTTCACTAGCACATCTACCTGGAGTCTCTCTTCAAAGAGAGTTCAGCTCAGAGAAAGAAAAGGCTTAGGCATTTTGTTTTCTTAGCCCAGGCTGTCCTTGAACTATGACGATGAGGATGACCTCAGATTTCTGAGTTTCTTGTCTCCATTTCCTAAATTCTGGGAACGGATACTGTGCACTCTGGGCAAGCACAGATTGTCAACTGATTCTTATTCCCAGTGTAGGGCTCAAAAATTTTGATTATTTATTTGTATTATTTTACCAATACAATAATAGTTTAGTTTTTACATTTATTTGTGTGTGGGCATACATCACAAAACACATGTGGAGTTAGTGAACAACTTGTGAAGTTGGTTCTGTCCTTCTATTATATGGGTACCAGGGGATCAAATTGAGGTTGTGAAGCTTAGTAGCAAGCACTGTCATCTCCTGAGCCATCTTGGTGGCCTCAGGAGTGTTTCGTGCAATCATTGTAATAGGGTATATTGAGCTGGACACTAACTAGAGTACTGCTTATCAATTTTTTAACACTTATTTTTATTTCATGTGTTTTGCCTGCATGTTTGTATGTGTACCACATTTCTTGCCTGGTGGATGCTGGGAATCAAAGACTGGGTCTTTTGCAAGAGTAATAAAATTGACCTAAACCACTGAGTGATCTCTCCAGCACCAATTTTTGATTTTTAATATGAGCATGCTTTCCATTAGATCATAGTGCTTTCCTCACCTTTGAATATGTAGCTGGATTGGAGATTTCAAGTTTTTATGTGTATGAATGCTTTGCTAGTAATTTTTTTTGTTTGTTTGTTTGTTTGTTTTTCGAGACAGGGTTTCTCTGTGTAGCCCTGGCTGTCCTGGAACTCACTCTGTAGACCAGGCTGGCCTCGAACTCAGAAATCCGCCTGCCTCTGCCTCCCAAGTGCTGGGATCAAAGGCCTGCGCCACCACTGCCCTGCATTTGCTAGTATTTATGTAAGTGCACCACATGCACCAGACCCCCTGGAACTGGAGGGTTGTGAGTCACCATGTGAGCGCTAGGAATCAAATCTGGTTCTCTGCAAGAGCAACAAGTGTCATAATTGCTTCTGGACTTGAGATTTAAATAATACAAGTGCCAGCTAAGATGTAATACTACAGTTGATGTAGACCAATAACAGTAGCTGAGTGTACCTGCCTTTCTCTTCTGCATACAATAGAGGAATTACATAATATGCTGACCTTTGATCCCATCAATAATTGTTGATTCAGCAATAAATTATGCTAGATGTAATGGAACACACCAAGAGGACTATGCATGCTAGGTCATCCTGGACTACATAGTAAGACCCTTCTCAAGAAAAACAAGAAAAGTTATGTGTAAAGTACCAAGGGATCACTTAAATAGACTGGTTCTTATGCTCGCAAAGTATCTGTTAGTGACAGGAATTAAACTAGCTTTTGTATCCTACTGTGTGCCAGTGCAATGCTCTTTGGTTCACATCTCTAGTGTAAGTCTTTGAGCAGATTTCTTGTTTTTCTATGTAACCCAGGATGGCCTAGAACTTGAGATGCTCCTGCCTCAGCCTCCCCTGTGCTAATATATGTGCACCATTAGGCCTGGCTCAGGGTTCTGATTTCTTACGCAGTGATGGTGATACCTTGTCTTTTTAGGAAGTGGCAGGCATGGGTTTGCTTCCAGCTCTGCCAGCTTGAGTTCAACATTAAGGGAATGTGGTAGTTCCTGGAGCAGAGGTGCCAAAAGTGTGCAGGGAACAGTCTTCATGTGTACCATGGCTTCCTTCCTTAGCCAGTGACACTGTGTTGGCCTCATCATTTGGGGCCAGTTTGAGATCACTTAAGAAGTCATGGTTCGGGGCTGGAGAGATGGCTCAGTGGTTAAGAGCACTGGCTGCTCTTCCAGAGGTCCTGAGTTCAAATCCCAGCAACCACATGGTGGCTCACAACCATCTGCGATGAGATCTGATGCCCTCTTCTGGTGTGTCTGAGGGCAGTTACTGTGTACTCATATAAACAAAAATTAAAAAAAAAAAAAAAAAGGCATGGTTCCTCCCAATCCCTGTAAATATCTGAACTTACTTTTCTTCCAAAACCTTCAGCTTACTTGTAAGCATTCTTCTCATACAAGCACAGGGCTTCATTTCTTCTAGTTCTCATCCATTATTTTATTTGATGGCTTCCTCCTTCACATTAATATTGAAGTTTCTTTGTATCACTTCAATGTACAATCCTGCCGGTGTAATAAATAGGTCTGTGTTTTCCTTTATTGCATTTTTCTCGGCTCCTAAGATCTCTCTAATAACAACTTTCCATTGGTAACCTGTGTGCCTGGCCATGCCTGTTATACTGAGTAATGGCGACCACAGTTCACCATTTGCATCTTCAGAGTTGAAGGTCTTTCTCATCACTGCCTTTTCATGACTTTGACTCACTAGGTTATTTGGTTACCTATTTAGACAAAGCTGGGTCCTTTGGGGGAGGGTTGTAAATCAGGCAAGGACTTTGGAATGAATTAGGGGTCAAGCATGGTAGTGCACTCCTGCCGTCTTGGTACAGGAAAGAGGAGTTTAATACCAGTCTGGGCAGCAAGAGACCTTGATGAAGAAACTAAGAGGGGGCTCCAGCTGAAGCTCCACTAGTAAGCTGCTTGATTAGCCCCAGCATTGCAGAAGCTGGGTGTGAGGGCACACACTCATCATACTTGGAATGGAGAAGCCTGAGGATCAGGAGTTCAAGGCCTTACTTGTAACTCAAGGACATTTAAGGCCAACCTGGGTTACATGAGATCCTGCTTAAAAAGGGACAGAACTGGAATAATGGCTCAGAGGTTAAGAGCACTTGACTGCTTTTCTAGCCTAGGTTCAATTCCTAGACCCTACATAGTGGTTCATAATTGTCTGTGACTCCAGTCCCAGGGGATCTGATGCCTTCTTTTGGCATACAGTGGGGGCACTGTACTTGGTACAGACAAGTAAAGCAACCATTCACATAAATACTTAAAAAATTCTGAGTTCAAGGCCAGCCTGGTCTACAGAGTGAGTTCCAGGACAGCCAGGGCTACACAGAGAAACCCTGTCTTGGAAAACCAAAAAAATCAAAACAAAACAAAACAAAAAAAAACAAAAAAAAAAAAACTTAAAAAAATGGGGGAAGATAGTTGAAGCTCCTTTGCTTCAACTTTTGCCCAATGATGTACTAAATTTGGGATGACAGCTTAGTTTTTATCTGGAAGTAGTTGGGAAGCAGAAAGGCTTTTGGAAAGTTCCTATCTAGCGGAGAAATTGTGGAGATGGAGAGACCAAAGAGTTAATCAGGGCATAGTAGAATTCAAGGTCATCCTCAGCTACATGTAGCAAGTCAGAGGCTAGCCTGGGATACAGGAGACATATCAAAACACATCCTGCAGGCTTCGTGGGACATGACTTCAATTCCAGTACTTGAAAGGCAAAGGAAGGGGAAATCTTTTAAGTTTGAGAGTAGTCTGCTCTACATATATCTCTAGGACTCTGTCTCAAAAACAAAACAGTGTGCTCAAAGTGTGAAGGTTCATGCCACCAAGCCTGAGGCCCTGAGTTTGATCTCTGGGACCTAAATAGTAGAAAAGGAGGCCCAACTCCTTCAAGCTCTCCTCTGACTTAAACATGCTTGTTATGGCATGCACATCAAACCCAATAAATAGAATAAACGCTAAATAATAAAGAACCCCTCCCCCAAACCAAACAAAATAAAACCGAAAGAACTCAGAAGACAGAGAGAGGCAGGCAGATAGCTGTGGGAGTTGTAAGTTTCAGGACAGCTGGGGCTACATAATGAGGTCGGGTATCAAAGAAGAAAAAAAAAGTTAAAAGGCTACAACTTGAGTAAAGGGTGAGGGGGAAATCTAGGGCCGCTCCAGCCTCAAATCTCTCCTCTAAGTGTGGCGGCACGTGATCTACAGGGTTTGGGGTGGGGCTTCCATTCAGAAAGGTGCACGCATCCAAGTAGCATTCAGGAGATTCAGGCATGCTGAACCCCGCCACAATTCTCAGAAAAGTAGGTGAAGGCCGAGATCGCCGACGGCGTCCTCAGAACCGGACCAGCGACACGAACCTGAAGACTCTCCTCCGAACGGGCCGGGGACGCGTCTCGGGACGCTCTTCAGAAGGTGGCGGCAGACATAGCCACGGCCACGGCCACGGCTGGGGCTCCACTGGAAGAGCGTAGGAGCCCCAGCGCTCATGGGAACCAAGCCAGGTCACCAGCCACTTGAGGTCTACTCAGAGGTGCCTGTCCAGGCCCGACAGCCTCCGGTGCATTGTGGGTGGGGCGCCCCTGCAGAGCACAGCGGGGAACCCTCAGCTTAGCCAGTTGCTGGCCGCCCGGCAGCCCAGTCGAACCGCCCTCCAAGGTCCCAGCAAGCCGGCCACGATTTGACGTGTCCTCCAAGACCGCACCCCTCTCGGCATTCCCGCCCCAAACCTAAAGCTCACACCCATGGCGAGTTGACTGGCTCTGCAACCCGCTCCATTCTTCCATTGGATGCTCGTCTGTCAGTCATCCTGTCCCGCCCCCTAGGCCTGTCCCAGCCACCGGCGCGATCCGGAGGGCCAGCCGGCCAACGCGCTCATTGGCTGATGGTAACTGTCTGTCCTGAGGCTGGCCACACCCCCTGTGGGGTGCCGATCTTGAGCGCCCGGGTCAGACTTCATTGGCCTGCGGCGCCGCCACTCGGAGAGACGTGCCTCAACCCGGAAGTGTGAGAGGCAAAATCTGCCTAGCAACCGGGGAAGCCGGGCTGTGAAGCGGGCAATTTCAGTGTGAGAAGGAGCGGTGAGACCGAGTGGCGGCTCCGAGCGCGCCGTGGCGGCTTCTTCCGCCCGGGGTCAGCGCCTCGGCGCGCGCACGCGCACCCTCGCTGCCTGAGCGCGCCCCGCGCCGCCCGCGCAGTCGGTCCGTCGGTCGTCCCGTCGTCCTGTCGCCACTGCCGCCTCAGGCGCCACCCGAGGGAGCCGTCGCCGGGGGACGCGACCAGACCGGACCCGAGCGCTCTGCCTGAGGCTGGTCCGGGGCCCAGCTGCGGATCGCGCGGAGCCGAGCAACTTCGGTGAGTGCGGGTCAGGCGCCGCTGCCGGGGTCCCCGGCTTCCGGTGCCCCGGGCTCCCCCGGCTTCCGCTTGGCCGGGCTGGTGCGTTTCCCTACTGGACTCTTTAGGGAACCTGCGTCTGAAGGCCCGCTGCCTCTGAGAGCTCCCCTTCTCTGTGGAAGAGCCCCGCGTGTCTGAAAGTGCCCTTTTTCTGGGGTACCCTTTCTTTAGGGGAATTAGTGTCTGAAGGTGCCCTTTCTTTATAGGACCTCACCTCTCTGAGGGTGCTCCTTCTCTAGAGAACCCCTGCCTTTCTGAGAGTACCCTAGAAAGGGGGATCTTGTGTTTCTGAGAGTGTCCCCTTTCTGAGGGGAGCACTGCTTTTTCTGACTCAACTTTTCTGAGGAATCTAACCTGAGGGACCCTTGTTTATCTGCATTCTCCCCCCACTCCTGCCTGTGAACCCCTATTTGTGAGGGAGAACCTCATTTTAAGAGAACCTTCAACTTTCTCAGGGGAGTCTCTCTGATACCTTGTTGAGAGGAACCCTATTTCAGATCTTCTGAGTTCCCAAGGGGAGCCCCTATTTCTGAGACCCTTACCTCCCTTACCTCTTTGGGGGTCTGTAGTCATTCTCTGAGCCCTCCTTACCCCTTTTCCAGGGTCTTTGGCCGCAGACCCTTGCTTCTGTTAAGAGGTGGCTTTTTGTCTGATGAGCCCCCCCCTTCCTTTCTGGGATTCCTTACCTCCCTCAGGAAGGTTCCACTTCCCTTAGGAGACACTTTCTTTCTGAGGACCTCTTTATTCTATGGAGGATGTTTCTGAGATCACCCTGCCTCTCAGGGAACCTCCTCCCACAATTTTCTGGGGAGGTTGTTTCTCTGGTTTGTTTGTTTGTTTGTTTGTTTGTTTGTTTTGACAGATCCCCTCTATAAAATTCTCTCCCTGGTTTTCTGTCCTTATTTTGAGTGACTTCTTTCTTTTTCCAAGTTTTCCCAAACCCGAAGTGCTCCTTGGAGGTTTTCCCCACTTTTCTGAACTGTCCCTAATTTTTTAGCAAGCCTTACAGTCTCCCTTTTTTGGAGGGGAGAGGGGAGGGTGTCTCACTGTGTAACTTTCACTGGTGGCCTTGAACTCATAGAGATCTGCCTTCTATGCCCTGAGAACTAGAATTAATGGCCCCTGTCATCATGCCTGGTCTCTCCACATTTTTAATTGTTTTGAGACTCAGTTTTGTTACATTATATACCTTAGGCTGTCCTTGAATTAAGATTTTCTAGCAAGATTTTATTTGAATTTTTTTTTCTGAGACAGAGTTTCTCTGTGCAACACTGACTGTCCTGGCTCTGTAGACTATGCTGGCCAGGAACTCAGAGACCTCTGCCTTTCCAGTGCTGGGACCAAAGGTGTACATCCTTCTTTCTTTTTGAGGCAGGGTCTCACAGGGGCTGGTTTGGAACTCACTCTGCACGCAGGGTAGCTACAAAATCATGGTCATCTTCTTGCCTCAGCCTGAAGACTGATGGCATTATAGGCGTGAGCCATTCTGCCTTTGTCCCCACTTTAGCTAGGTATCCCTTTTCCTTATAAGAGGCACTATGGAGTCCTCATTTTCCTGAGAGGTTCTGCAGCATAGGAGTTCCCCACCTACTTGTCTGGGATTTTCCCCTTCTTGAGATTTCCCTCTTTCATTTCTGTGGGAGAGACTTATCATTTAGTCTTGGAGCTACTAATTTCAAGATTCCTCTATTTCTGTATGATATCCAAGTCTCTGCTGTGAAGGGAAAGACTTAGATGTGTTTTCGTTTGTTTATTTTTCTTTTATGATAGTTTTGGGGTTTCTCAGTCATCATTGTGTTTTAATTTTTAGATAGGGTCTTTCACTGTGTAACCCAGGGTGCTCTCAAAGTGCCCATGTAGCTAGGCTATCCTTGAGTCATCTTGTTTAAGCTTCCAGAGTGTTGGATTTTTTTTTTTTTTTCATGACTTTTATTTTAGTTTTTAGAGGACTTTGTGGCTAGAGGGAAAGCTGGGAGACCTATCTGCAAAAACAACAAACAACAACAACAACAACAAAAACCAAAACCAAAGCAAAACAAAAAAATCCCCCCCCCAATGTTTTTCAATGTCCTGGGATTTGAGGGTGTTTGTAGGTGTATTACTGTATTTTCTTTCGGTTTTTCCTTTTTTTTTTTTTTTTTAAAGATTTATTTATTTATTTTATGTATGTGAATGCACTGTAGTTGTCTTCAGACACACTGGAAGAGGGCATCAGATCCCATTACAGATGGTTGTGAGCCACCATGTGGTTGCTGGGAATTGAACTCAGGACCTACTAGAAGAGCAGTCAGTGCTCTTAACTGCTGAGCCATCTCTTCAGGGGGGACCTCCCCCCCCTTTTTAAAATTTTTTTGGAGGCAAGATCTCTATTACGTAGCCCTGACTGACCTGGAACTCACAGAGATCTTCCTGATCTGCCTGCCTCTGACTCTTCAAGCACTGAGATTAAAGTTATGGGCTACCATACCCACTTACTTCTCCCCCCCTCCCACTTTTGAGACAGGGTCTTGCCATGTAGCTCACTCTGTGACCTCAAACTTTTGATAGTCCTCCTGCCTTAGCCTCGTGAGTGCTGGCATTGTAGGTGGGCAATGTCCCATACTGTATTACATTTTCCTGACATTCGAGGCCAGTGTCGGAAGACTGGGCACTGAGAGACAAGACAGAAACATTGTCTCCCTATTATCACAAGGTCAGCCTATTGGGGGGAGCCCACTTCCTGTCCTGTCCCTCAGTCCTCTCTACAGACAGAGGACCTTCCCTTCCTGAAGAAAAGAGAAGAAAGCACTCCTTTGCTCTTTCAGAGCTTCCTGCTGCCTTGAGCCTCTGATTTACCCCTTGATCAAAAGAGGAGCCCCAGGTTATGCCCTTGGTTTGAAAGGACATAAGCAGGAAATGGGTCATCCTAGGTCTGGAAAAGGTGCAAAGGAGGCAAGAGGTGAGGACTCAACTACATTTCTGTAAGTTTTAGGTGACTTTGACTTGGCCCAAAGAAAGGTTTTCCATGGTGTTTACAAATCTCTTATGTATTTTTTTAGTGGCCCACCCTGGATTCCAAGTCTCTGCAGTAGCTAATTTTATCTGCTTTGCCAAGGCAGAGCTCTCAGGAGCCTAAGGAAATGAATGCTGGCATTGAGAGATGGTCCACAGGACAGAAATGAACTCAGTTTGAAATCTGAGTAAGTCCTAACCGCTTCGAGTCCACAGGCTGGTTTCAGACTGGGAACCAAGAGAGCTGGCCTGAGCAGAACACCAAAGTGGGTGAGCCATTCGGTTTAGCATTTCAACAAGTTGTATCCCTCTGTTCAGCTCGACTTTTATTTTTCTTTCTAGTTTGACTTAACTCAGTCTCTCCCTGTTCCTTTTCCATCCGGGTCTTGCTTAATTTGAGTCTTTTGTGAAGACTCCTGCTGAGGCTATAATTTGAGTTCTAAATCTGTCAGTGGACCATGTGGACACAAGTTTCAACTCAAGCTATTTTCTGGAGAAGCAGTTGGAGAGTTTCCTGGGTCCTCAGCTCTTGGGGTAGTCAAGTCCAGGCAGGAGGCTGCTGCAGACCTGTTGCTTTTCCATTGCTTCTTGCTGGTCATCTGTAGATACTGCTCTTAGTGAAGAGGAGAGATGGTGAGGAGCTTGGGGCTTAGGCTGTCCTGGGATGAGATATACAAGCATATATTTATCACTTGAAAGAAAACCCAGCTTATATAGTGTTTTAAAAAAAAGAGATAAGTGCTGACTTTAAAGTGAAAGTTGTTTCTTGTTTGTTACTGTAACAAAATGGTTGAGTCAGGCTACTTTATAAAGAGCTTTATTAACTGCTGAGATGGCACAGGGTGTTAATGGCAAGAGACAAGGAGCAGGCTATTGGTGTAACTATCTATGCACACCTGTACTCTTTTTATTGTTATGTATGCATGCATGTATGCATATATATGTCTTTCTGTCTGTCTGTCTATCTATCTATCTATCTATCTATCTATCTATCTATCTATCTATCTATCTATGAATGAATGACAGGGTTTTTCTGTAAAACCCTGGCTGTTCCAGAACTCACTCTATAGACTAGACTGGCCGTGAACCCAGAGATCTATTTGCCTCTGCTGGGATTAAAGGCATGCCACCATGCCCAGCTTTTTCTTTTCTTTTTTAATGTTTATGTATGTGTGTCTTATGTGTATATAAATTGGAGGACATTAAGGGGAGTTGGATCCTCTGGAACTGTGGGTCCTAGGAAATGAACCTGGGTTCTGTGTAAGAGCAGTCTGTGCTCCTAATTTCTGAGCCATCTCTCCAGCCCTTCTTTCTCTCTTTTTTTAATGCATCCTTTTTTTTTTTTTTTTGGTTTTTCGAGACAGGGTTTCTCTGTGTAGTCCTGGCTGTCCTGAAACTCACTCTATAGACCAGGCTGGCCTCGAACTCAGAAATCCACCTGCCTCTGACTCCCAAGTGCTGGGATTAAAGGCATGCGCCACCACTGCCTGGCCAGAGATAGAATCTTGATATGTTACAGTTCAGTCTGACCTTGAGCTCACTCTAACTCAGGAAGGCCTTGATCTTGGAATCCTTCTGCCTCAGACTCCTGAGTAACAAATATTACAGGCTCATACCTATGAACTTGTGTCTAAACAGCATATTGCCTGGCTAAATTCCACACTCATTTTTTGGGGAAGGGCATGGTTGAGACAGGGTCTCATGTAGCCTCTGGAGTCATGCTTGCACTGTACAAAGACTAGCCTCAAACTGCTGATCTCTTGCTTCCTATCTTCCCAGTGCCGGGATGAAAGATCAATGTCACCTCACTTTGCTTTTTAACCTAATAACAGCACAGTTGTGATCTCTGTTGGGTGTGTGTGTGTGTTAAACCACACCCACATCATAGCAGGGTAATACCTCCTTTCTGGAGGTTTTCCTTTTCATGCTTTAAGAGGCATGTTTGTCCTAGTTGTGTGGTTTACCAAATTATAGCACAAACCTAGCATGTTACTGAAGGTTGGAGCACACTGCTGTGAGTGAAGGTGAAGATTGGCCTGCTGCCAGGAGGTGTTCCTAACTTAAGGGAAGGAGTAAACCTGAGGTAGTGGCTAGATGGTCAGCACAGGTTGCTTATGATGCTCATGAGTTTAGGGCCCTGGCTGGACTCTCAGAGGAAAGATAGTTTGCCAAAGCTAAATATTCTCAGAGAGAAGCAAATTTTGGAAGTTTTTCAGCTTTTCTGTGTTCTGTTACCAGATGTGAGAAAGATTTGCTATGTGGCAGGCACTTGTGTTTGGTTTGGCCTTGGCATCTCCCTCTGTCAAAAGGGAAATTTGTGAGTGAAAGGCAAGTAGAGAGATGCATAACTAATTAGACTGGAGGCAAAATAGAAGATAATGAACTTGAAGAATTGTGGGAAGCCAAAAAGTTGGTGAGTTGCAATCTTAAAGGACCCTGTCCTGTTTTGAAACAGTATAGGATGCGGAGCTGCTACCTGGTGAGCTACAGAATCTTGAAAAATGAATCTTTTTTTCATGGTATTGGATCAGATTTGGGAACAAAAGACTGGAAAAGTGTTGTACAGTGGGCATTTAACTACACGTAATAATAGTGCTTTGAGAAGACCAGTTGTGTGGCTTAGTGCCCACCGGGAGACTGGAAGTCACCTGAGCTCTGGAATCTAGCTCTAGAGAGTTGAGATGCTAACCCCACTTCTGGGGCTGAGAGGAGACTAGGGTAATGTGGACTGGGAATGAGAGGGCAGGACAGTTACATCCCTATTTCCCCTTTTTGGGATAGGTACTCACTATGTAGCACAGACTGGCTTAGACTCATGATCCTCTTAACTTAGGAACCTTCTGTCTTTTGTTTTTTTTTTGTTTTTTTTTTTGTTTTTGATTTTGGTTTTGGTTTTGGTTTTGGTTTTGGTTTTTCAAGACAGGGTTTCTCTGTGTAGCCCTAGCTGTCCTGGAACTCATCTGTAGACCAGGCTGGCCTTGAACTCAGAAATCCACCTGCCTCTGCCTCCCAAGTGCTGGGATCAAAGGTGTGCGCCACCACTGCCCGGCGAACCTTCTGTCTTCTGAGGGCCAAGATTACAGGCATGTGTCTCCATGCCCACATAGGATACTCTTTTTTTTAGTGGATTTTTTTTTCTTAGTAATTAGTGAAAGCCCTATAATCATGGTGGGTGAATAGTGTGGCAACAGATGGATAAAACCCAGGGGGAAAATAATGAGTGAAAAATCTGAACCAGGCCCTCCCAATTAGAAAAAAAACCAGTCTTTTATAGCCCAGGCTGACTTTAAACTCCACACCTAGCCCAGAATGCCCTTCATCTTTGATCCTTTTGTGTCTACTTCCTTAGTGATGGAATTACAGAAGTATAACAATATGTTTAGTGGCTTTGGCTTTTTTTTTTTTTTAATGGGAGGGGGAGGCGTGTTTCATAAAATTAGGATTGTCTTTTATCATTTTATCTATGTAAACAGGGTATTAATCTGTAGACCTGACCAGCCTTGACTACTTCTGCCTTCTAGGTGCTGGTATTAAAGTCTTGCCTGGCTTGACTTGCTTTTTAAACCCAACCCCCCCCTTTTTTTTTTTTTTGGTTTTTGTGAGACAGGGTTTCTCTGTGTAGCCCTGGCTGTCCTGGAACTCACTCTGTAGACCAGGCTGGCCTCGAACTCAGAAATCCGCCTGCCTCTGCCTCCCAAGTGCTGGGAACCTCTTGAGTCTTCTAACATTTTAGGAAATGTCTACTAATCTTAAACTTTGAAAAAGGTTTTGGTTTGATACATTAAAAACAATTTTTATTTATTTGAGGTGGGTTTTTTCACTGGTCACTAGGGTAGTCCTGGTTGGCCAGGGAGCCCAGGGATGTACCTGTGTCTACCTCCCCAGTACTGGGGTTAGATGGTCCATCATGCCTGGCATTTTAAACCTAGGTTTTAGGGCTAGAATTCAGGGGTTTACTGCGTCACCCAGGTTGGACTCAAACAGGTGGCAATTCTGCCTTAGCCTCTATATGCTGGAAAGATAGGCATGAGCCATTATGCAAGCTAGTTTATTTTTATTTATTTAATTTAAAAAATTTACTTGGCCGCCAAGACCAAGATGGCCGCAAGAATCTCCTCCTTCCTCAAGAATGCCTGGGCGAAGGAGCCAGTGCTGGTGGTGTCCTTCTCTGTCTGGGGCCTCGATATAATCATGCCCATGATTAGCCCCTACACCAACTATGCTAGCATGATCAACAAGGCCACACCCTACAACTACCCAGTACCTGTGAGAGATAATGGGAACATGCCTGATGTGCCCAGCCACCCACAGGAGCCCCTGGGTCCAAGCTTGGAATGGCTAAAGAACCTGTGAATGCTTCTGCTGATGAAAGAGGCCCCTTCCCTGTTACCCTCCAATAAAATTGTGAAAACTAATAACCCCCCCAAATTTACTTATTTGTGTGTGTATGTGTGTGTAAAGTAATCAATTTAGGGAATTCCCTCTCCCCCTGAAATTATACTGTCTCTGAGCCACAAATGTGCTGGTGGATGATGGCCCCTCCTTTGTATTTGTTTATCTAACAGGAAAATTGTCTTTTTTTTTTTATCTTTTTTTTTTTTATTTTATTTTAAGGATCTTTACAGTAGTAAAAAGCCTTGAGTAGCTAGAAACTGTATTGATCTAGGTACTTTTATTCAGCGTAATGTAACATGGTTATCAGTTGGTGGGCAGTGCTGAAATGCACGTGGGTCCAAATATTACCCTGTCCTGCTACAGCCAAGGAAATGTTGATTTATAGAACTGAAATAGCCAGGGAAGTCAGGGTTTCCTTCCTGCTGCAGACAGCACTGGGGCATTTGTTCTCTGTGGGATGCTGAGGATAAGAAAAAAGGAGCCTCTTTGGGCACTGGGAAATGACTACTGTATGGGGTGGAAGTCTAATGAATGAGGTGTTCTTTGTAATGTCCAGTGTCTTGGCCTGCTCTTGTTTGCAACCCCACCCTTTGTGTATAGTGCTGTATCACTGAGTGTGGACAGATTTCTGTAAACTGGCCTGTAAAGGGTACATGAGTACTTAAGGAAGACTTCTAGCCATACTCATGGTGAACGCTAATTATCCCAGAACTTGGGAGGCTGAGGCAGGGGGATTGTGAGTTCAGCCTTGGCAATATAATGAGAGTTCTTATTATTTGCTCCCCCACAAAAAAGGAGCTGCTGTGGCTTTGTTTGTTTGTTTGTTTTTTGTTTTTTTTCTGTATTGCCATCAATAAGGTGGTTTTATTTATTTATTTATTTATTTATTTATTTATTTTTAAAGATTATACAGATTTTTTTTTTTTAAAGAGTACACTGTAGCTGTCTTCAGACACACCAGAAGTGAGCATCAGGTCCCGTTACAGATGGTTGTGAGCCACCATGTGGTTGCTGGGAATTGAACTCAGGACATCTGGAAGAGCAGTCAGTGCTCTTAAGTACTGAGCCAATTCTCCAGCCCCAAGGTGGTTTTATTTAAATTACACACATTTAGTTTCTGTGGGAGGGCATGTAGTCAGAGGACAACTTTTCCAGTGACTCCTCTCCTTCCATCATGTGGGTCCCATGGATTAACCTCAGGTTGTTAAGTGAATAAAATGTATTTATTTATTGAGGTTCTAAGGATGAGATCCTAGGCTCTCACTCTCACTAGGCAAATACTATTGAACTACATCTCCAGCACCATTTAAAATATTATTTTAAATTATATTATTTATTGATTGATGATTGGTTGAATGATATAGGGTCTCACTGTATATAGCCTTAGCTGGCCTGGTACTCACAGAGATCCACCTGCCTCTGCTTCTGGAGTGGTATATGCCACTGGGTGTAGTACCACACACCATTAAGCCTAGAATTTGGGAGGCGGAGGCAGGCAGAAACTTGAATTTGAGGCCAGCCTGGTCTATGGAGTTCCTAGATAGCCACAGCTGCATAGAGACCCTGCTTCAACATTAATTATTTAAAGAAGATTTATGTGTATGGTTGCATTAGGATTCTCTGGAGTAACAAAACTTATAGAATGAATCTCCCCCACCCCTCTCTATATATATCTGGCTGTAGTCCAGATTGTCCAACCATGGTTAGCTGTGAATGAAAAGTGTAAGAATCCAGTAGTTGCTCCATCAACAAGACTGGGTATCTCAGCTGGTCTTCAGTGTGTGCTGGAGTCTTGAAGTAGGTAGGCTCCAGTGCCAGAGAAGGAATGGATGTGCAAGCAAGGCCAGGACAAGCATGCAAAGAGCAAAAGCTTCCTTCTTCCATTGTCCTAATAAGTTCCCAGCAGAAGGAGAGGCCCAGATTAAAGGTGTGTCTTCCCATTTTAAAAACAATCGGGATCAAAGGCATGGCACGTGCCTTCTTTCAAACATCCAGATTAGAAATGGATTCATCCACCTCAAACCATGAAAAATACAAAACAAAAAAAAAAACCAAAAACAATCTCTCACAGGTATGCTCTTCATTTCTGCATTGTAGTCAAGTTGACAACCAAGAATAGCCATCATATAGGTGTTTGGCTTATATGTCTCTGTACCACATGTGTTCCTCTTGCCCAAGAAAGCCAGAAGAGGGTTTAGGATCCACTACTAGAAGTAGAGTTACAGATGGTTGTGAGCTGCTGAGAATTGAACCCAGGTCTTCTGTAAGTAGTCAATGCTCTTAATCATTGAGCCATCAACTCCAGCCTCAGGAATGAATGCCTTTCAAAAAAAAATTCTTTTCTTTTTTTTGGTTTTTCGAGCAGGGTTTCTCTGTATAGCCCTGGCTGTCCTGGAACTCACTCTGTAGACCAGGCTGGCCTCGAACTCAGAAATCCCTCTGTCTCTGCCTCCCAAGTGCTGGGATTAAAGGTGTGCGCCACCACTGCCCGGGTTTTTTTTTTTGGAAAAAAAATTTTTTTTGCATTTGTTCATTTATTTACTTATTTATTCTGTGTGTGGGTACTTAGTGCATGCCATGGTATGTGTGTAGAGGTCAGAAGCTGAGTATCAGCAGTCCACCCTTTTTTGCCATGTGGGCCCAGGGGATTGAGTTCAAACCATTAGGCTTGGGGCAGCAAGACCCACTGAGCCATCCTGCCACCCCCTCCTGCCTTTAAAAAATAATTTAGGGCTGGTGATGTAACTCAACTGGTAGAGCACTGCAGAGCGTGCACAAAACCCAAGATTCATTACTCATCCCAGTATAAACTCAGTGTAACGGATGCAGGAGGATCAGGAGTTACTGGCTACATAGAAATTTTGATGCTTGAATGAGATATAAGAGCCTGGGAGACCCTGTCTCAAACAAATATGTAACTTAGTTTGAGTTTAGAAATTGGAAGTGTGAAGTTTACTGCTTGATGTAACTTCCCATGCTAGCAAAAATCTCAACAGTGTTTGCTTGCCTGAAGTGAGCGCTGGGTCTCACCAATCTGGAAGTGAGCAGAATGGTAGCTTTCACTGAGCTGCCAGCCCAGGTGCAGACAAGGAGACAAGCCTGAGCACCGTGGGACCTCCTGGAGGGTACCCCTTGATGCTGCAGCCAGTCTCATTGGGTGGGAGCCTGGCTTTCAAAGTGAAACTGCTTCTCTAACTTCCTCACCTAGCTTCTGTTTCTTCCCTGGAAACAGAGGTTAGGAGGCTCTGTGGCATTTGTGAGGTTTATGATGGCTATTGGCAGTAGTTGATTCATGGCAAGTGGCAGAGAAACCAGAGACTCTGGGATAGTCAGTGAGAGCAGAATGCTCAGCTTTGAGTCTGTGGAAACCACCATGCTGTGTGTTTCTGATTCCCTTCAGGGCAGAGGTATTACATAAGTTAACAGCTAGCAAAGCCCTTCTCACACTGAAGCTTTTTTTCTTTTTTGTTTTTTGGTGGTGCTGTGTGTGGAACCCAGAGACCTGCTCATGTTAGGCAAACTCCAAGATATACAGCTACTTTCCTACTTGCATCTCCTCACTTGCTTTGTTAATTTTTTTTTTTTTTTTTTTTTTTTTGAGACAGGGTTCTCTGTGTAGCTCTGGCTGTTCTGGAACTCACTCTGTAGACCAGGCTGGCCTCGAACTCAGAAATCCACCTGCCTCTGCCTCCCAAGTGCTGGGATTAAAGGCGTGCGCCACCACTGCCCGGCTTGATTAATTTTTTTTGAGACAGGGTCCCCCTGTGTTACCCAGGCTACCTGGGACTCGTCTTTTCTGCCTCTGTCCCCTTTTGGCTACAGGGTACAAGATCTTCCTTTGTTGCCCAGGTTGGTCTTCAAACTTTGGGCTTAGCTGATCTCCCCTGTAGCTGGGACTGTAGGATCACCTGGTTTTGTTTTTGTTTTGTTTTTGTGTTTTTCTTCTTCTGAGGGTCTTGCTAGTGACCCTCGGCCAGTTTGGAATTCAGGGGTCCTTGAGTGCCACTGGGGTTACCACCATCCTTGCCTGGCCTTACACTCTCACAGTCCTGTCTCACATCTACAGTTCTGAGATTATAGTGGGCACTACCCTATCAGTTTGAAGAAAAAAAAATCAGCGCTAGAGAGATGACCTGATGTTTAAGATTTCTTGCTGCTCTTCCCAAGGATTCAGGCTCAGTCCCTAGCACTCAGGTTGTTCACAGCCACCTGTAACAGATCCAACACCCACTTTTGGCCACCTTGGGTATCTATAGACATGGGTTTGGTAGTTGTACTGGCTGGTTTTGTGTCAACTTGACACCAGCTGGAGTTATTAAAAGAGAAAGGAGTTTCAGTTGAGAAAGTGCCTCCATGAGATCCAGCGGTAAGGCATTTTCTCAATTAGTGATCAAGGGGGAGGGCCCCTTGTGGGTGGTGTCATCCCTGGGCTGGTAGTCTTGGGAAAAGAAAGCAGGCTGAGCAAGACAGGAGAAGCAAGCAAGCCAGTAAGCAGCATCCCTCCTTGGCTCTGCATCAGTTTCTGCTCCTTGCCCTGCTTGAGTTCCAGTCCTGACTTCCTTTCATGATGAACAGCAATGGAAGTATAAGCTGAATAAACCCTTTCCTCCCCAACTTGCTTCTTGGTCATGATGTTTGTGCAGGAGTAGAAACCCTGACTAAGACAGTAGTGTACATATTAATCCTGGTATTTGGGAGGCAGAGGTAGATTGATCTTTCAGTTTGAGGCCAGCTTGTTCTATATAGTGAGACCCTGTCTAATCCCCTCAAAAGAATTTTAAAAAAACATTAAGAAATTTAGACAAGGAAGATATTAGGCATCATCATCATCTGACATAGGATCTCTGACCCAAACTCACTATGGAGTCCTGGGAGACCTTGAACTTCTGCTCCTTTTGCCTCCACCTTCTCAGTGCTGGGATGACAGGCATGCAGTACCTTCCCAAGTTTATGTGGTCCTGGGGATAGAACACAAGGTTTTGTGCATGCTAGTTGAGGGCTCTACCACCTGAGCCCATTGGCTGTTGCTGATTACCTGGGGAAGGTAAGGGTTCCAGTAACTGACTGCCTTGTTGTGGATTGTAAAGTTAGGAGTGCACGTGACTCCCTTTGCCCTGCTGTCACTCTGTTCTATCTGACTAGGAAGGTGCCATTTTGAAATTGTTCTACTGGGGTGAGGCTGGAAATCTCAGACTTGATGTTAATCTACCCAGGTCAATGATTGGACAGATGTTTTCCTTAAATATGGGCTGTGTGTCTGACTGGAGTCAGAAAGCAGGTGGGTTCTCATTTAGAGAACAAAAGTGGGGTGTGTGAGGGGGAGTAGGAAGAGGGTTGTAAAGGAGAATTCTTGATAGTCCTTTTTCTTTTTTCTTTCTTTTTTCATTCCCCCCAAACACTGATTTGGGAGATGGAGAGAAAGGCGCAGACTGGAAGTGGCTATGGACAAGTCTGTGCTTGTGACTAGCTCTCACCTCTGGGCTCCTGTTGCCCTTGAGGAGTGGATACTGGCTTCCTTTTTGTTAATTTTCTGTTCACTCTTAGAACTCTGTTCAGACTTAGTTTTTGTGCCCCAGCTTGAGCACAGAAAAACTGTTCATATTCTTTGTGAGAGGGCCTGTACCCACAAACTCAGAGACCCCATGGGGCAGGATGGACAACCAGAGCACTGGTGTCCTGTTGTGCTGTGTTACCAGGTTATCTTTTTGAGGTGCTGCCAGGGAGGTGTGGGGAGAAGCAAATATAGGCAGTACTTTTCAGGGTTTGGCAGTTGTGGAGTTGGTTTCTTCCTTCCACGTTTACATTCTGGGATGGAACTCAGGTCCTTCTGTTTCACTTGTGGAGCAGTTGTGTCTTTTTGCTGTATGAAGGACCATTGGAAGCCATGTTTTCAGCACAAATCTTGAGCACCCCTCCCTTGCAGACTTGAGCTTAAATATGGACAGTGCCTTCTGTTACCTTGTAAAATTAGGTACCTCAGTAAAGGTACCTAATTACAAATGGCCTAGTCTTTGATACTGTGTCCTCAACTGTAGTATGGGTATGGGGTACACAGAAGGAGCTCCACTGAGGCAGCTGTTATAGAGCTGTAGTACAGCTGACAATCCACTTGAGGCTGGCCAGGGTTAAAGCTGCCCAGGAACAAATTAGTCCACTGTTGTATGACAAAACTTTTTGTGTGTGTATGTGTGTATGCAACACACACAGTCTACTCACCCCAGATAGGGAATCCTCAACACACCAAGTATGGATACCACTGAAGCCCAACATGGTGAACCACAGAGTTTTATTGGGGTTAGTTACAGGAGCAGAAATGACTCAAAGAGCTGCATCTCACATAGTTGGGAACCTGAATACTTTTCAGGCAGCTCAACAGGTTGGAGAGTGGCCTTTCCAGGTGGCTCAGTTGGTCTAAACTTTTTCCAGGCAGCTCTCATAGTTTCTGCTTCTTCCAGGCAAGCTGGTCTGGTCTTGGGTCCAGCTTAGTTCTGCTTATGAGGGTCCTCTCTAGAGAAATCTGGTCAGTTTCAGGGACTTCCTGAAGCTATTTTGAATTGTTTACCTTCCTGCTTAAGGAGCTTCCCTGTAGGATGGACTGTTTAAGTCTCAGGGGGAGGGAAGGGAAAGGGTGGGGAGGGGAGGGGAGGAAAATATTACACTGCATGTGTGTTGGGCAGCAGGCTGGATATTTGCCATACGGACTTGCAGTCTCTTGAAGCATAATAGGATGAATGGGGAAGAAGCTTGTTGCATGTGGCTGCATGTGCCCTTGCAGAGACCTGGCTTCAAGAGCTCACTGGTCTGACTTGCTGAGGGTCAGGGTTGGGGCTGGATCAGGAAATAAAGAGAATGCTGCAGCAAGGAGGGGAAGATGAGGAAGATCTGTATACTCTGAGGCTGGTATTCTAAGGGAGAATGTGGGCACAGCAGGGACTCAGTGTGGTCTTTGACTTTCTTTGAAGTCAGTAATGGAACTCAATATTCTGGCACAGAAAAGCCCAAAATAGATGGTGGTTGTGCACACCTTTAATCCTAGCACTCAGGAGGCAGAGGCAGGTAGGTAGATCTCTGGGTTCGAGGCCAGTGCTTGGTCTACAGAATGAGTTCCAGGACAGCCAGGGCTATACTGAAAAACCCTGTCTCGAAAAACAAACAAACAAACAAACAAACAAACAAACAAACAAACAAACAGGAGGAGGAGGAGGAAATAAAGAAAAAGAAAAGCCCAAGGTTGCTTTCAAAGTCTGATGAAATGTGCCTAAGTGTGATCTAAGATTGAGTGCAAGAAAAACATGTGTAGTGGCCTGGCCTGCAAGAGTAGCACCTAGGAAAGCTGAGGCTGGAGATCAGGGTCAATTCCATGATACCTGGCATCAGCATGAGACCCTGTCCCTAAAACAAATAATCAGTAAGTCAAATTACATAGGTTGAATTTAGGCCAGTCAGATATCTAGGCTCCTTGTAAGGATCTGAAATCTGTTAGATTTATCCTGGCATGCTTTTGGACTTTCTAGTGGGCGCAAGTCAAGGTCTTACTCAGGATCCCAAGCCAGCCACCAACACTTCCTATTTAGCCTTCATATTTGACCTTTTAAATGCTTCTTTTGGTGGTTACCTTTTTTTTTCTTTGAGACAAGGTCTGGCTATGGGGCTGGGGTTTGTTTCAGACTTGTAACTCTGCTGCTTTTGCTTCAGCCTTCTTAGTTTTTGGACATATGTGCCACCATACCCAGTGAGGGTTGACTTTTGACATACATGAAGTTGTTCTCCCTTCCCCATCATATTGCGTGTGGAATAGGGCTCCAGCACACACTCAGCAAGCATCTTTCTACCCCTGAATGGCATCCCAGCCCTTCTTTTTTTTTTTTGGTTTTTCGTGACAGGGTTTCTCTGTATAGCCCTGGCTGTCCTGGAACTCACTTTGTAGACCAGGCTGGGCTCGAACTCAGAAATCCGCCTGCCTCTGCCTCCCAAGTGCTGGGATTAAAGGCGTGCGCCACCATTGCCCGACCATCCCAGCCCTTCTTTTACTTGTTTAGTTACCAAGTTCAAGACTGGTCTTATATTCTGTAGCCTAGGCAGTCCTGCCTCAGCCTCAGGAGTAGATTGGATTCTCCCAGCCTTTGCCAGGGGTCCTGGCTTGAAGGGAAGGAAGTCTTCCTGCTTTGCTGGGACGTGCTACAGTGTGGGGGTGCTTTGCACGAAAGGAGGCCTGACTGTGTGCGGTGAAGGAGAACATAAAGTGGAATGAGGCTCTGTGTAGGGCGGGGCTTCTCATCCAAGGAGGGACACACTGGAGAGGGTGCATATTCTCTGTTCTAGGTAAGGTTGGAAGATCTTCTGTTGAGCAGCTGGGAGTAGGGTGTGAACTTATGGGAAAGTTTGTAAATGTGTTTTCCTTAATATATGACCCAGAGGTATTCATTGGCTAGTCAGTTCATCTGAAGACTGAGCCTTCTCTGAGATTGGGGAGTTGTCCTGAGACACTGCAGCTAGACTTTTACTCTCAGTCCCCTTCCCT
>CM052719.1:53634327-53744327 GCA_028551405.1 Uromys caudimaculatus | reverse complement strand
GCAGTGTCTCCAGCATTCAGCAGGGTTGCTGTGGATTCTTGAGCCAACCCCAGCTTCTGCTATGAAAGGAGATCCAAACTTGGGAATTTAGCCCCCCCAAATTTTTTTTCCTTCCCTTCAGTACCTTCATTGTGTAGGAACAGGCTCAGATGTTAGTTTATTTAATAGTGCATTAAAAGATAATTAGACTATTTTTTACAGTGGTTGGGGAGTAAGGAGGCTTGGCTATTATTAGCAAAGTTTTTTTTCTTACTCTCCCCTCTTCCCTGGGGTTTCGGGCATGCTAGGCAAGGGCTCCACTGTTGAGCTACATCCCCTGCTAGAGAAGTCACTAACAGCTTGTTCTTAGGGCAGAGAGAGCAGAGGAAAACATGGCTGATAATTAGGGTGTCTGCAGCTTGGACAGTGTTGGGAGCAGCTGAAGAGAGCCCAATGCATCAGGGCAGGGAGATTTCCATCCAAGCAGCTAAGCCATAAAAGGACCCCCAAAGAGGCCTGCCCCCACTGTCACTTCATCATTTGTGCCCCTGTCACAGAAGAAAACCCTGTTGTGTTTTACCTTTGCTCTCCAACCAATACCTTCTCTGCTGGAGAGGTTGACACTGCCCTCTGGAGCAGCCCACCTGTCACCAGTCCACAGGACCGTGTCATTAGCATGGCACAGATGATGCGTTCTTTTTTTTTTTTTTCTTTTCGAGACGGTTTCTCTGTGTAGCCCTGGCTATCCTGGAACTCACTCTGTAGACCAGGCTGGCCCCGAACTCAGAAATCCACCTGCCTCTGCCTCCCAAGTGCTGGGATTAAAGGCGTGCGCCACCACTGCCTGGCGATGATGCGTTCTTTAAACTGGACAGTTTGTCACCTTGGTGACTCACAAAGGGCTCAACAGTTTAGACTCTGGCATCCTTACCCTGACTTGGAGTTTCAGGGCTCCCACTTGACCACACTTAGTTCATTCAGTTCATCGCTGATTAAGTTGGCATTAATCGGAACCAGGTGAGGTACGTGAGGTAACATTTTGCTTTGTTTTGTTGTAATGCACACCATCTGATTAATCATTGTGGCACCAGTGGCTCTTTGAGCAACAGTGTGCTGTGTGCAGCAGAAGCCCTGGATTCTGCCTACCCATCCTTCCCTGCGCAGGGATGGAGCAGGAGGCCCCTGAACTACACCTGGTCAAGTTGAGAGCTTTTTGTTTAAGCTGAGACATTTGCATTTCTTTGCCTGGTCCCTTGTCTGCTGATTGGTATTTTGTATCTTTTTGAGGTTGAAGAGTGCTTCTCTCCTAAGGTCCTGCAAGCTGTTGCTTTAAACTTGGAAGGTTTAGGTGTGAGTAGGGGTCAATGACAAAGTTGCCAACTGTGAAACTCCACAGAATTTCAGAAGGACTTTGGGAAGGCAGTGTTGAGGATGAGGATTTTTTGTAATTTTTCAAATTTGGGGTGAGACCCACTTATAGGTTAGAAGTACTTTGATGTTTTCCCCAACACGACAGAAACCATGGGATTACATTACAGTTGTGCAGTAACACATTTCAGTTACGTGTGTTACGCAGGGCCCTTAGGCAGTTTTCAGGAGTCTCGTGTCTGTCTGATCATTGGTTTAAGCTGGAACAGGAACATGGCAGGAGTCTGTTTGAGTGATTCAGATATTAGCA
This sequence comes from Uromys caudimaculatus, assembly GCA_028551405.1. Lineage (NCBI taxonomy): Eukaryota > Metazoa > Chordata > Mammalia > Rodentia > Muridae > Uromys > Uromys caudimaculatus. The sequence continues at coordinate 53,742,670 of CM052719.1, read as the reverse complement.
ACTGCTTTGTGACACTAGGCTTTCTTTTTTCTTTTTCATCTTCATTTTTCCCCTCAAGACAGAGTTTGTCTGTGTAGCCTTAGTACAGGCTGGCCAGGAACTCATCCACTTACCTTGAGGCTTCCTTTTCTTTCTTTCTTTCTTTCTTTCTTTCTTTCTTTCTTTCTTTCTTTCTTTCTTTCTTTCTTTCTCTTTCTTTCTTTCTTTCCTTTCTTTCTCTCTCTCTCTCTCTCTCTCTCTCTCTCTTTCTTTCTTTCTTTTATATTAAAAGAAATTGATGTGTCATGAGTGTTTTGCCTGCATGTGCATCTGTGTACCACATGTGTGCTTGTTGCCTGTGGAGGTGGAGAGTCTCCATGTGGGTGCTGGGAATAGAATCCAGGTCTTTCACAACAAGAAGTGCCCTTAACCACTGAGCTAACTCTTTAGCCCTGGTTTCTTTATGATGTGTATGAGTGTGTTTTTTGTTTTTGTTTTTGTTTTTGTTTTTCTGTACTAGGTATCTGTTTGAGGACAGAAGGCATAAATCCCCTAGAACTGGAGTTATGTGGAAGGTTGTAAGCCACCATGTGGGTGCTTGGGTCTTCTGCAAGAGCAGCCAGTAGTACCTTTAACTGCTGAGCCATTGCTCCAGATATGTTTTTTTTAATTAACATATTTTATTTATGAGCATGTGTTTGTGTCAAAGGACAACTTGTGTGGGTGGAACTCAGGTCGTTAGGTTTGGTGGCAAGCCTCTTTAAACCACTGAGCCATCTCGTTGTCCCGAAATAGGTTTTCTATGAACTTTGTATTTTCCCTGTTGAAATTGTAAATTGGCTTTAGGTGCTTCATAACCTCCCCAAAGTCGCTTCCTTTCTTGGTTATTATTGTCTCCTTCGTGCTACTGGAGAGGGTTGAGCGTAGGTTTGTTTTCTTGGTGATTCCTTCTTCTCCAGAGGCACAGGCCAGATGTGGATTACTGGAAGGGGACAGCCGTCCACCTCTGTGTCAGGGGGTGGATTGGCTCCGTGGGTAGGTTGAACTGTCTGCAGCTCGGGGGGTGGGGTGGGGTGGGTGGTGGTGGTGGGACCGCTCAGCCTATCCGAATCCTCTCACTGGAGGTCAGCACCGAAGTTCTTGAGGCCCCGGGCGCGTGTCCCAGAATTACCAGAGGTGGCCGCGCAGGGCTCGGGCGAGGTCAGCGTGAGTCAGCCCTGGGCGCGGCCGAGCTGTGCGCACTAAGCTGGCCATGGCTGAGGGGCGCTTAGCAGCCCAAGTGGGAAACCCAGTCACTTAGCGCAGCGTCGCGGGTCTATGGGGCAGGGAGGGCGGCGCTTCCGAGTAGACCCGCCCAGCCTCGCCTCCAGGGAACCACGCCCACAACAGACCACGCCCAAGGAGCCCCTCCCTTCTCGGGCCCCGCCCATACGGGCGCGGGCGGGTGGCGTCGCCTTTAAGAGCTCCCCGGTGTTTTGGGGGCCGCGGGCCGGGCGCGCTGACCTGGTGCGCATGTCCCGGGCGGTGACGCCGGCGCCGGGCTCCATGTGTGCGGCCGAGGGTCGCATTATCTGGCCGGCGGCGCGGGCGGGCGGAGCGGCGGAGCGAGCGCCGCGGGCCCGGGCGGCCCCTCAGGCGCAGCGAGCACGCGCGGCCGGCGCCCCCCGCCCCCAGCCCTGTGGACACGCGCGCTGCCCCTGGGCCCGGTCGGCGCGCGGCCGGGTAAGTTCCCAGCAAACTTGGCAAGGCGGGGCGGGGGCGCGGGAAAGTGGGAGCGCGGTCCTATTCGGCTAGCTGCGCTGCGGTTCGCTTCGCCTGCGCCGCTGGAAAGTTCCCCGCCGCCCGCGCACGTGGGGCTGGGGTCCGGGGTCCCGGGTCCCGGAAAGTGGCCGAGCCGCCTCATTGCCTTCTGAGCTTTTCAGGCTGGGAGGCCGCCCCAAGGGGGGCGGCGGGCTCACAGCACGTGGGCGAGTGGCGTGGGGTGAGAGTCCACGGGAGGGTCGGGGGTCCCAGCCCGGCGGCGGCGTTGAATCCGGAGGCGGCGGCGGCAGAGGCGGCGGAGGATCCCGTGTCAGAATAAGAGTCCCCGCGCGCCCACGCCTGCAGGGCCGCCCCCCCACCGTCCTGCTTGGGCTCCCGCTCTTCCTGCTTGACCCCGGGGAGCCACGGGACCCTTCCTCCTCTCTTGGTTCCTGGCTTCCTCATGGCCCTCCACTTTAAATTTGCCTCCGAGTCTACGATGTGGCTCCAATAATTTCTTTTTTTTTCCACCTGGAACGGGTTGGCATCAGTGACTAGACAGCAGCAGCAGCTGGCCTTTTAAAGGGATTAATGCCAAGAATCGGAATTGATCACTTCAACAAGGAAAGGCTTCTGGGCAGGCCTCAGCCGCAGCCGGACACCGATACTGGTCTGCGCTCTCCAGGACCCAGAAATGAATGGGGACCCCTCGTTAGGACCTGTGTGGCAGCCTGTGGTGTGTGTTTCCTCCCCGCCCCAGCAGTTTAGCAGAGGCTGCGAGTTCCACGTACCTGACCCACTGCAGATAGTTCACTCTTATCTTGTAGCTTTGGATTCTTTAGGACAAAGTCCTGGTGAGTCTCCTGAGTTTTACATTTTCTTGACGGCATTAACTTCTTTTTGTCTTCTTGGAGTAGCAGCACTCCCACATCCCTGTTAATGTGTGTGTCCATTCACAAAGCGATAGATACCTGTTGTGGACATAATCCTGCATGCTGAGCTTGAGTCTCCCTCTTGTTCTTTAAAGCAACATTACACCACAACACTGTGAATACCCTCCAGTCCTTAGCTTATTCCTGGCTCTCAGTGTGTGTGGGCCAAGTTTCCTTTGCAGGTATAGCAAGTACAAAAAAATGATCCCTCAGATGTAGGGTGTGTAAGACCTAATTTCCAGTTGAGGAGTTGCAGCTTCTACGGGGCCTGTTGTTCCCTCAGGCTGCTTAGTGGAGGGGCAGAGATGTGATTATGGTTCCTTTTCTGCACTAGAATGGGGGAATGTTGCTGTTTTCAGCTTGTCTGTGAGAATTCCCCCAGCTCCAGGACATGAGGCAAGCTCCTTGTACCTCTGCAGCGTTATCTGGTGACAGAACACCAGCCAGCCTTTCTGTGTCCCTGGAGAACAGAATCCAGCTGGCCTTTGAGGGGCATAGCCATCAAGCTTCTGCTTCAAACCCAGAGTTGTCTAAAGGAAGCAGTTAATTAAGTGTGGGAATCACCTACCTTCTACTACCCACCTCTCTTTCTTCATTTGCTCCCTAAAATTCTGAAATATTTAAAAAGTCTTTTTTTGTTTGTTTGTACTCATAAGCATGTGTGGAATCAGAGGACAACTTTCAGGAGTTGCTTCTTCCACCATGTGGGTTCTAGAGAAAGCCTGCGTGATGAGGCTTGGGGGCAAGCGTCTTATCCAGCTGATCACCAGGCCCCAACCTTGCTCTCTTTAATTCAAAGATTGCCTTTCGCCAGGCAGTGGTGGCTGGACAGTGGTGGCACACGCCTTTAATCCCAGCACTTGGGAGGCAGAGGCAGGCAGATTTTTGAGTTCGAGGCCAGCCTGGTCTACAGAGTGAGTTCCAGGACAGCCAGGGCTATACAGAGAAACCCTGTTTTGAAAAAACAAAAAAGGAAAAAAAAAATTGCCTTTCCCCTTGGAAGCTGTGTATGTAGTTCAGGAAATGGGAGCATTTGTGCATTACTGATTGATCGCTATGCTTTGTTAGTTCCACTTCGATGACATTTCTTTAGTGTCATGTCATCTCTATTAATGTGTCATTTGGCAGGTCCTGTGATGAAGCACATTATGATGGTGACAGATCTGTACAGTGTCTGGGTTCAAGCCTCCTTGAGAAGCTTTCTGGAATCTGTTGTGTCTGTGTGCTGCCCCACCTCCACACCCAATAAGGAGCTATTTTGTGTTGGTTTTGTTTTTGAGACAGGGTCTCACCCTAGCCAAGACTGGCTTGGAACTCACTGTATAGCCTAGGTTGGCCTCAAACTTGTTACAATCCTCAGCCCTTATTTGAGTAATAAAGCACATTGTTAAGACTTAGATGTTCAGTTCTCCATTAGCTCTCTGACTTGTTCTGCATCATTTATTCTGTGAATTTCTGGCATTGCAAGTAGTGATTTGCAGATTGATTTATTCAGTGCATATTGGTATGCATACTGTGCCTCTGGCTTTGTACTAGGACTCCCTGCTTGGGAGAAGTGCAGTGAGCTTAGTGGGCCAAGAAAACCTAGAGGGGACAGAGGAAGAAGGGCTGTATGACTTTGTGGCCCTTGTGTGGGAGCTTTTCCCTTTTGGGGTCACTAAATAAGTAGAGGTTGAGTACATCAAGAGAATAAGGGAGTTTCTGGGTGGAGAGTGCTTGAAATGAAGGCAGCTGGAATTGTTCTCTCTCTCTCTCTGCCTGTGTGTGTGTCTCTCTGTGTGTGTGGGTGCCCCATCCCCAGTAGGCTTGTCAGGCTGGCAGCTGGTATTTCCCCTGAGAGCAGTGGGACTTATCACTGGGGCAGACAGAACCCAGGCCAGGACCTTGATCGCTAGCTCTGACCAGACAACTGAAAGACCGTGGGTGGCAAGCAGCTCCACATTCAGCAGTGTTAGCCTTGTCTGGAGAAAATTAAGATCTTTACTTGAGCAGTCTTGGTGTTCAGCCCTTCCTGAGAGTTGGGCTTAAGACCGCTCCAGCACATCAGCTGAGTGCCTGAGTGTTGAGACTCCAGTGCTTTTGTCCCTTACAGGGAGCAGCAGAGCTATTTTCTTTGCCCTCATAAGTGAAGTAATTTATGCTCAGTGTAGAGAGCTGGGAAGATTATGAAACAGGCTGGTAGGTGCAGTCTTAGAGGAGCATGGTTGGAGTTTCCTCCTAAGAACCAGAAGAACAAGTTGTCAGTGCCGTAGTTTGAGGCTGAGTGTGGTCATGGTCGGTGTGGATGCTGCTTGAGGAGGTGACAGACTGTCAGGTGGTAGGATAGACTTGATCATCACCTGAACAACGTGGCTTCTTTGGATTGAAGTACGAAGGCAGTGGTTGAGCTGATCACAGCAAAGTAGATGTCACCAGTCTGGGGGAGAGAAGAGTGCCTGTTCTGCTTGGCACCAGAAGACTCCTGCCAGTGTGGACCAGGACTTTTCAGTCAGGAGAATGTCAGGCTCAGTCCCCGTCCCTCTCCCTCCACCCCCAAGCTCTCCAGGCTATATTTGTGACCTCTTTTTGTCTGATGAAAATGTAGGTTACTCTTTAGAAGACAAAGAATTTCTTTTAGAGGAATACCTGTAGGTAGCCTCAGAACAGCCCTCAGGTTGCCCAGCCTGGACCTCTTGCTACTTCTGTGGACTGCACTGGTCTTCTGTCTTCATCTTAGAAGAAGCACTTGTTGTTTCCCAGATGAAATCCTTAGGGATTTTTGTTCCATATTCTGTTCTACTTTTCAGTTCTGGGTTCTTTATATGAAAGGATTGATGTCACCAATGTCAGGGCCCAGAGCATCCATCTGGGTTGGGGGTGGGGAGAGAGAGAAGAGGAGCTCCTAGCAAGTTGGGGTAGGATTGTGGGGGGATGTTTGAGGTTATAGGACCCTGGAGGCTACTTTTCCTCAATGACAGCAAGGTACCTACCAGATGGAGCTGTGGCTGGAGAGAGTGTAAAGGCTGCTTGTTTTAAGGATTTGTTAGCAACATCTCCAACAGTTCTTTGCAGACCTGAGCATGACCCCACCCGGCTAGTTTGATAGGTCTGTTCGCACAGCCTGCCTGAGGTTGTGCCTTTGAGTTAAGTAGGTTCCTTTGGTTAGGCTGCTGGATGGCCTGACTTAGCCTGCTCTGCCAGGGTGTGAGCCCCACCTGCCTCTTGTAAGTGACTGGCTGCTGCTGAAACGCCCTTTGGTCTCCTTTTCTGGAAAAGGGGTGGTGCTTTCTCTCTGCTTAGAAAGACTGTGTTGGGAGTTAGTGAGATAAGGAATGCTCACAGACTCTTCATGCCTGGGGTATAGACATGGGCTTCAGAATAGTGGAGTACTGTTAGGGATGCCAGACCACAGTGCACTCCTGTATGGAGCACCTTCACCCTGGAACTGATCCTCAAATGTTTGTGTGCCCTGTGGAATCTCACCTCAGTTTTGTGTCACAGCTTGGCCTCTTGTTCCATCTAGTTGAAGGAGGCAAAGTCCAAAACCATGAGGAGGTGCTTGAGGGTCAACTTCTGGGCTGTTCTCTGAAGAATTCATCCCTCACCTTTCTGTTTTTTCTTTTTTCTTTTTTTTTGCTAGTCTCAGGCCTCTCTGGCAACACAAGTGGCCAGATTGGCTCTGTTCTTGTCAGAAAAGGAGGCAGCCTTCTTATAGAGCTCAGCACTCTGGATTCAAGGTGGCCTTTACAAGGCAGGTCTGCCATGGCCCTTTGGGAGCTGTGGATCCTACTTAACTGTCTTGTCATGGTGTAGCTACTGGTGGGTATGGGGTGGTGCAACACAGTGACCCCTGGGCACACTAGAGTCTTTCATTTTTCTAGAGTCCCTTCTAGAGAACACCTTTCTAGGTAGCTTGAGTAGGCAGGGCTGTCTACCAATGCTTAATTTAACCCTTTTCATCTTAGGTGGGCCACCTGGCCACGTAGCCTCAGCTTGTTCATCTGTTGTTGGCAAGTGGTTTTTGATTTCCTAGGATGGCTGTGAGGAAAGTGGGAAGTGTCAATAAATGGTATTCCAGCCTTTGCTCTTCCCACTTTGGAGCCAAAACCTCCCCATTCAACAACTGGGTGGGTAGGCTGGCTCGCTCCTTCCTTCCTTCCTTCCTTCCTTCCTTCCTTCCTTCCTTCCTTCCTTCCTTCCCCCCCCCCCCTTCTTTCTTTCTTTCTTCTGCGTGTTGGCGTTGGGTAGGGTTTTTCTGTGTAGCCTTGGCTGTCCTGGAACTCACTCTTAGAGATCTGTCTGCCTGCCTCTCTGCCTCAGAGTGCTGGGATTAAAGGTGTTTGCCACCACTGCCTGGCTAGGGTCTTTCTTTATTCTTTTCTTTAATTTTCTTGTTTTTTGTTTTATTTTTTAAAGACTTAATTATTTTATGTATTTGAGTACACTGTCGCTGTCTTCAGACACACTAGAAAAGGGCATCAGATCCCATTACAGATGGTTGTGAGCCACTATGTGGTTGCTGGGAATTGAACTCAGGACCTCTAGAAGGACAGTCAGTGCTCTTAACCACTGAGCTATCTCTCCAGCCCCAAATTTTTTATTTTTGAGACTGGTTACCACTATGTAGCCCTGGCTGGCCTGGAACTTGGTATGTAGACAAGGGTGGCTTCTTAATTCACAGAGATCTGCCGGAACCTGTCTCCCAAGGAGTTCACTACCATGTGTCTGGGTTTTCTTTGTGGTGGAATCCCACTACAAGCCAAGGGTGTGGAGGTTGTTTTTGTTTGTTTGTTTGTTTTTTAAATTTTAACTTTTAGATTTACTTATTGTATGTATGAGTGTTTTACCTGCGTGTTTGTCTGTACCAGGTGTGTACCTAGTGCCTATGGAGGCCAGAAGTTAGCAGTTGGTTGTAAGCTACCATGTGGATGCTAGGGATGGAACCTGGGTCCTCTGCAAAAACAGCTAATGCTCTTAATTGCTAAAGTATCTCTCCAGCCCTGAATGTGGAGGGTTTGGGAGCAGGATTCTCATATCCATGTTAATCAAGCTAGCCTGAAGGAGAAAGGAGCGCCTGCATGATAAACCTGCTTTTTGCCCTGCCCCAGCACTGCTCCAGACATACATAGCTTCTGCAGCAGTTGGCCTTTGGGCTGGCACTGTGGAACACTTTCTCACCTTAGCTGACTGCTCATTTCAGCTGGTGACCTGGGTACAGGTCTAAGTTTCTGTTCTTTTGAGTTTCCAGGTGTGTGTTTTGTGGTAGAGATAGTTTAGTTTCTTGTGTGCTCATTCTCATTCATGTTCATAGATGAAACATTTTTTTCCAGCTGCTTTTGGAGGTTTGACTAGGAAAGCAAAATGGCATATATGTGCACAGCTTTCTTGTTCTCTACCTTGTTCCTTTGAGACAGAGTCTCTCCGTGAGCCTGAAGCTCATTTGCTTTTACCTTGGCTGGGATCCAGCAAAGCTCTGCAATCCTGCTGTCTCTGCTCCTACCACAGCACTGGTAGGCATAAGGCTGTGATCTACTTGTTATGTAATGCTGGGAACCAAGCTCAAGTTCTTGTGTTTGAGCCACAGGTTCATTTACCTTCTAAGCCATTTAGTCAGCCCCTGATTCCTATTTTTTGACTCTAGCATAGGCTGGACTTGAACTTGTGGTGAGCCTTCTGCCTCTGCTTTATCAAGGCTGGAATCACAGGTATGTGCCACGAGTGCTTAGCCAAACCAAATTGACTTAGAGCTGGATTGAATTGGTTGAGTCACTTAAACCTGTGGTATACTTGGCTTGGGTGTCTTTGACTGGGCGCTTGAGTTTTCTCCAGTGCCTCATTTGGTGTTCCAGCTTGTGAGTAGGTTGAATCTTATAGTGGTAAGGTTTCCTCAGAGGATTCTTGAACCAGCTCCATCCTGGGGGGTGGGGGGGTTCCTCTTACCACCATTGATAGGAGCACAGTTCCTGGTTTGCTTGCCTTTTTAACTTGCTTGGTAGATGAACTCATGGCTCCTGCTTCACTCCAGGAAAGTTTGCTTGCTTGCTTGCTTGCTTGCTTGTTTGTTACAAAGGGCTCACTGTGTAACTCTGACTGTCTATGCTGACTAGGCTGGCCTCTATCTAACTCAGAGATCCTCCTGCCACTGTCTCCTGAGTGCTGGAATTAAAGGAGTGTGTCACCATATCCAAGGGAGATCTATTTTTCATTGATTTACTTTTTTTAATGCTTCTTTGTATGAATGTATGTATGCTTTGGGTGCTCACAGAGGCCAGAATAGAGTGTGGGATCCCCTGGCATTGGAGTTGTAGATGGTCGTGAACCACCATGGGGTGCTGGGAACTGAACCAGAGTCCTGTGCAAGAACAGCCAGGTCTCTTAACCACTGAGTCATCTCTAACCTGTTGTTTGTTTTTGCAGTGAAGTTTTGTGCAATCATTTCTTCTGTCCACTTGCAGAAGTCATATTTCCTGGTGCCGAATCCTGGGGAAGAAGTAGGAACTTGATATTAGTAATGGGTGGTACTACCTGGCCTACTTTATTTTTGCTTTTTGAGATAGGGTCTTTCTATGTACCTGACTGTCTTAGAACTCACTGTGTAGAGCAGGCTGACCTTGAATTCACAGAGACTGACCTGTCTTTGCACCCTGAGTGCTGGGGTTAAAGGTGTGTATCACAGTACCGGATAATTATTGTGTGTGCATGATGTGTAACTGTGGGCATGTCTCTCCTTCCACTTTTTTTTTTTTAGTTTTTTTCGAGACAGGGTTTCTCTGTGTAGCCCTGGTTGTCCTGGAACTCACTCTGTAGACCAGGCTGTCTCTGCCTCCCAAGTGCTGGGATTAAAGGCTCTCCTTCCACTTTTTTTTTTTTTTTTTTAAATTTATTTATTTATTATATGTAAGTACACTGTAGCTGTCTTCAGACACCCCAGAAGAGGGCATCAGATCTCATTACGGATGGTTGTGAGCCACCATGTGGTTGCTGGGATTTGAACTCACGACCTTTGGAAGAGCAGTCGGCGCTCTTAACCTCTGAGCCATCTCTCCAGCCCCTCTCCTTCCACTTTTAACTGGGTTCTAGAGAATGAACTCAGATTGCCAGGCCTGTTGTTTGTAAGTGCTTTTACCATGCTTAGTCATCTTGCTGGCCATTTTCAAGTTTAGATCCTGAGTATGAGGGTCATTGCAATTATATTTGTTAGGCCATTTCATTAGAAATGGAACTGTTAGGCCAAGGGAGGAGATTTATGGTACTAGCTTCAGGCCCTGGGCCTAGTGCCACAATGAAATAAAATAAAGAGTACCTTTTTGGGCATAAGGAGATAGCTCAGTGGGTAAAGCTGGACACAGAGCTTGCACCTGTAATCCTAATGTTCCTACAGAGATGGGCGTGAATACAGGAGAATCCTGGGAGGCTCAAGGGTTAGCTATCCTACTGCACACAGCACTGAACACTTAGGACACTGTTTCCAAGTGGAAGGTAAGCACTGAAACCTGAGGTAGTCCCTTACCTACACACACACACACACACACACACACACACACACACATACTCTCTCTCTCTCTCTCTCTCTCTCTCTCTCTCTCTCTCTCTCTCTCTCTCAGATTTTTAAAAGTAGCCCTTTGGGCAGCAGACAGATGTAGCATCCCCTGTGGTCTTTTCTTTGTGCTCTGCTCTGCTGAACCCCATACTTCAGTGTGAACTTGGCGGCTGGCTTCTCTTAGAGTATCCCTGGTCAGTCTGTCTGACCTGTCATTGTTTTAGATTTGCTCAGTTTGTTTCCTCTCTCCTGGCCTGGTCTGCTTTTGAACTGGAGGTCATTGTGGGTCTGCTGAGAAGAGGACAGGATGTGAGGAGGAAGTTATGCAGGGCTGCTTTAGGGATCTCAGGGCCTCCTATCCCAGAAATCCAGTGAGTGATGGTTTAAAGCTTAAGCAGTGTTTCCTTGTCTCATTAAGAAAGTAAATGTGAGCCAGGTGGGGGTGGCGCACGCCTTCTATCCCAGTACTCGGGACATAGAGGCAGTTCAGTCTCAGAGTTTGAGGCCAGCCTAGTCTTCAGAGCAAGTACCAGGACAGCCAGAGCTGTTATACAGAGGAATCTTGTCTTGAAAAACAAACAAACCAAAACTAAAAAAGTAAATGCACCTAACTGTAGGCACGCTTGAGGTCCAGAATTAGCCCTGGCAATGGGGGGCAGCAAGCAGAGTACCTGTCAGCCCTACAGCAGCTCTGACACTGCCCAAGCCTGTCCAGGGGGAGGTAAGCTTGGCACATCCTGCTGAGGGTGATGTTGGCAGAGGGCTCAGTGTCTTGCATTGCATAATCCCCTAATCTGTGCTAGAGTTAGAGCCCCAGGCCCTGTGTATGCTGCATGTCAGGCTGCCCCTCTTGTGTGGCTTTTATGTCTGGAAAAGTCCATTGTAGTTAATGGGGTACTCCTGTGTCACAAAAGAGATGGAGCAGAGGGGGCCCCAGGAGTTCTAGGGAAGCTAGGCTCTTGGCTTGGGATTGGAAAAGTGGCTTTTCTGATACTAGAGATTGTGGGGAGTACAGAGGGGTTTTCTCTCTCTAGAGATGGAAAGCAACAAAGACAGGTGGCCGCAGGGGAGGAGCTTGTTGTAGAATGAGTTGGCTTAGAGGCTGCTTCTTTTTGGCAGTGATGGGAGCTTCCTGTATGTTGTCTTGACTTAACTGAAGAAGCGGGAAGGACAAGCTGCTCCTGGTCACCAGTGAGACTCCTGAGGCTGAAAGCCACTGTTAGGTGTTTTAAAAGTTATTTATTATTTATTGGGGGCAGGTGTGGAACCCAAGGCTTCATGCATGTTAGGCAAGAGCATTACCACTGAACAGGCTCCACACCTTTTTGAGTTATTTTAAAAGCTTATCCAGAGGTTAGGGATAGAGCACTTCTCTAACACACATGAGCTCTGAGGTTCAACAACTCAAAAGAAAAAAAACCAGAAATTCCATGGACATATGAAAGCCTAAGCTACCATTGTGGTCCTGGAGCGTGGCACAGCTCAGGCTGGGTGGAGAGCAAGATGGAGTCTCTGAACAGAGCTGCTGAGCTGGCAGGTTGGGATGGATAATGGGAAGACACATGTGTCTCCAGTCCTTACCCAGCTACTTTTTTGAGCTGTGAGAAGCCTCTTAATACTCCAGCATCTCTGTGCCACCCTCTCTCACTATCCTAGGCAGGGATATGGTTTCTTAAGAATGGTGGAGTAGGGCTGGAGAGATGGCTCAGCGGTTAAGAGCACTGACTGTTCTTCCAGAGGTCCTGAGTTCAATTCCCAGCAACCACATGGTGGCTCACAACCATCTGTCATGGGATCTGATGCCCTCTTCTGGTGTGTCTGATGACAGCTACAGTGTATTCATCATATAAATAAAATAAATTAAAAAAAAAAAAAAAAGAATGACTTTAAAAAAAAAAAAAGAAAAGAGTGGTGGAGTAGCCACTTCACCCTCCGGACCAAGAGTTTATGGACAGTGTAACGGACAAGTGTTGGGAAGCACAGGCTGTTGGGTCATTGTTGAGCATTTACACAGGAGAACTTGAAGTGTACCTGCACAGGACTATGTGGGCTTCTGTGCAGGGAAGCCCTGGAGAAGAAAAGGCCATTGGTGAAGACAGATTGGCGCTCCCATGACCCTGGGGTTGTCTGCCTAAATAAAAGAAGATAGGTGTCAGAGACACACTGGGCAGATTGGTGGTGGTTAACTGGAGACTAGAGGCATTTTGTTTGTTTGCTTGACAACTGTTGGGAGTATCTCCCAGGCTCTGCCTCTGCTGAGCCCTGAGATCCTGTGCTAGTAAAGATAGCCCACACTTGGCCTTGACGGCCAGTGAGCTGGGGAAAGGGAAGAGGAGTGACAGAGTGTCCTGAGACAGGAAGATCAGTGGGAGGCACTTGAGTGGGGACAGGAGGGTAATACAGATTCCAAGACTGAGTCTGAGTTTTAGGGGTGCAAAATTGGTAGTTAGACAGAGGGAGGAAGACATGGGTCTTGGAGAGGCTAGATGTGAATGAGATAGCCCATAGCCCTGGGTGGCCTTTTCCTGCTTTGTTGCCCTGAGTGGAAATGTGGTTAAGCCCGTGTGACCATCTGCTCTGTGTGAGCTCAGGGAGTGAATCTGACCCTGGAGGAGGTGTGTTTGGAGTCTAGTCTGTAGTCATCATTCCTCCCCAGACAGTAGAGCTCTGTGCAAGTGAGAGTGTAGGGAGAGTTGTGAGAAAATTATGGCAGGTCTCTTGCATGTGCAGGAACAGCCTGCTTGGTTTTTCTGTCAAATTAGAAGGACCCAGCCCCTACTTTACCTGGGAAAAGAGCTTTCCAGCAAGTCCAGGATCTAGGAAGAGGCTTGGGTCTGATACTAGAGTCTTAAGAGTGGGTTGGGAGTATTCTAGGTTCTGAGGCTATTCAAGTTTAGAGGATTTTAAGTTTTTATTGATGTAATTACTTTTTTGAGACAGGTCTCATGTAGCCTAGACTGACCTGGCACTTGCTGTGTAGTCAAGGCTACCCTTGACCTCTAGATCTCCTGCTTCCGTATCTCAAGTATTGGGATGACAGGTGTGGGTTATCACATCTGACCTGGTCTTTTATTTTGATACAGGGTCTCTTCATAGCCCACACTGGACTCAAACTCTTCCTGCATGAGCCACTGTCCAATTTGAGTTTTGGAGCCTTTTCCAGAAAGACCCAGGGAAGGAGCTAGTATGATGATGCTTGCTGCCAAACCTGTCAGCCTGAGTTCCATGCCTGGGACCTGCGTGGTGGAAGGAGAGAACTGACTCCTTCAAGTTGTTCTTTGAATATGCACATCTTAAAGCCATAGAGAGAGTGGGGCGGAGCTAGAGAGATGGATAGAAACAAACATGTTATCTAGTAGCTTTCGTGATGGTTTCATGAACTGCTCAGATGGTTTTGAGTTTTAGCTCTCTGGCAGACTTGAGAGGAAAGATGGATGTTCTTCCCAGGATACTGGCTTGAAAGTGGGGAAGGAATGTGGTTGTAGGTAGGAAACTTGTGTTAACATTGCTTAGCATGTAAGTGATCACCAGGTCTCTGTCAGGGTCCTGATTGGAGGCTGGGTGGGAGTGAGGCTAGGCTGAGCTCTGCTCTGGTAACAGCTTCCCCTTAGACGTTCTCTACATGCAGCTTTTCCCCTCTTGAGACAGGGTTTTCCTGTGTAGTTCAGGCTGGTTTTAAACTTTGGATTTTCTTGCCTCAGTTTCCTACCACTCTTGGCTGCACATATACTTTGTGTGACCTTAATTGGCTCCTGTGCTGTCTTGAGCTGTATGTGTGTTACCTGTTAGAGATGAAGGTAAAGATGGCTGTTAGCTTATGAACCAGCCTGGGATTTGTCTGCAAGTCTCCACATCCCCTCTTTCTGCTTGTAGGCTGGCAGGCAGTTAGTGTCTTGTCAACGGGGGCTGGTGGTTGTGGTTGACTGTGCTTCTGGAACTCACCAAAGATTTTAAAACCTCTTTTTTTTTTCTTTCTTTTTTTTTTTTTTGGTTTTTTGAGACAGGGTTTCTCTGTGTAGCCCTGGCTGTCCTGGAACTCACTCTGTAGACCAGGCTGGCCTCGAACTCAGAAACCCGCCTGCCTCTGCCTCCCAAGTGCTGGGATCAAAGGCGTGTGCCACCATTGCCCAGCCACCAAAGATTTCAAAACAAAAGGTGAGGATTGGTCTGTAGCAGTCCCCGGGTCTGCCTGGAGTCCCCAGGCCTGGGCTATGGAGAGCCTGGGGCTAGACTCCCATCAGAATCAGAAGTAGAACCTAGGCCTTCAGGTGCCACTCTCACTACCACTGTCCACACCTGAGACACCTGGGCAGTGGCTCTGACATCTTAGCTTCGGGTTTCTCACCTGTCAAGTGTGGTGTCAGGGAAGTACTTTATGTTGAAAGGGTAACAATGATGGAGATCTTGAGGGTCATGATAGGCAGTGTTTCCTGATGGTGGGTGGGTTTTGCTGGTACCTCCTGGGTACCAGGTGAGTGATGCTGGCAGCCCTTGATTCTGGTTATGAGGATCAAAGAATATTTATTGGGCATCAGAAGACCAACTCTTATGGTCTATTAGCATGTAGTCCTTAATTGTTTACTGTCTTGTGTTGCAAACTGGTGGATGCTTGAGATTGGAGTTAGCAGAGGTCCCTGAGGGTGCCAGTCTGTCAGGTACCAGCTCCTCGGACGTGCTAAGGTCATTTTTCCAGAGGTGGGGGTTAAATAATGGGAACAATCTTTTTTTTTTTTTTCCCCGAGACAGGGTTTCTCTGTGTAGCCCTGGCTGTCCTGGAACTCACTCTGTAGACCAGGCTGGCCTCGAACTCAGAAATCCACCTGCCTCTGCCTCCCAAGTGCTGGGATTAAAGGCGTGCGCCACCACTTTAGTTAGTTTCTTTAGTTAGATGTGCTTTTTTTTTTTTTTTTTAAATAAGCTTTTGTGGGACAATGAGTGACTTGGTGGGTAAAGGTGCTTGAGTTAATTCCTGGGTCCCACATAATAAAAGGAGGGAAGTTGTCCTGTGGCCTCCTCATGCATGCTCCCACACAGAAATATAACGAAGGGGTTCCCAGGCAGCTGGAGAGGTGGCCCAGTGGTTAAGGGCACTGGCTACTCTTTCTTATAAAGCTCCTGGGTTTGGTTTTCAACACCTACATGGTGGCTCACAACCATCTGTAACTCTATTTCCATGAGATCTGATGCCTTCTTTGGCATCTGTGGGTACCAGAAACATATGTGGCACGCTGACATACAGGCAAAACAGCCATATACATAAAATAAAAATAAAATAGATATGCATAGGGAGGCAGAGACAGATGGATCTTTGTGTGTTTAATGCCAGTCTCATCTATCAATAGTGAGTTTCAGGCCATCCTGGGCTATATATCAACCACCCTGCCTTAAAAATAAATGAGTAAATAAATGTACTTTTAAAGATTGTGGGTGTGTGTGTGTGAGGCAGTTTGCACATACACATGGAGGCCAGAGACATGATTGTCTTTTTAAATTCTTTCTTATCTTAAGACATTTTTGGGTGGGTGTGGTGGCACATGCCTTTGATCCCAGCATTCACAAGGCAGAGGCAGGAGAATCTCTGAGTTCCAGGGCAGCCAGAACTATATAGTGAGACCCTGGGTTTTTTTTTTTTTTTTTTTTTTTTTTTTTTTTTTTTTAAGATTTATGTTATATATGAGTACACTGTAGCTGTCTTCATGTACACTAGAAGAGGGCATCAGATCCCATTACAGATGGCTGTGAGCCACCATGTGGGTGCTGAGAATTGAACTCAGGACCTCTGGAAGAGCAATCAGTGCTCTTAACCGCAGAGCCATCTCTCCAGCTCATGAGACCCTGTCTTTACAAAAAGAACCTTTAAACTAATAAATGTGTGCACTGCCACATTTCTACATGTGAAAGGACAGAGGACAACTTGCAGAAGTTGGTTCTCCCTTCACCATGCAAGGTCACAGGGCTTAAACTCAGGGTGACAGACATGGCTAGTGCCTTTGCCTAGGAGTCATCTTGTGGGCCTCGCCTTTTGTTTTTATTTTTATTTTTTTAAAGAAGTATTTATTTATTTTAGGTATATGAGTACACTATAGCTGTCCTCAGACATACCCAAAGAGGGTATCAGATCCCTTTACAGATGGCTGTGAGCCACCATGTGGTTGCTGGGAATTGAACTCAGGACCTCTGGAAGAGCAGTCAGTGCTCTTAACCTCTGAGCCATCTCTCCAGCCCCCCTCACCTTTTGTTTTGAGACAGATTTGCTTGCTGAGCCTGTAGCTCTACTGACTTGGCTGACTACTGGCTAGTGAACCTCAAGGAGCCTCCAGTCTCCTTAGCAGCATCTCACTGGATTGAAATGTTGACTGACTGACTAACTGTTCACTGGTTAAGCCATTCATAGTAGACCCTCCCTTCCCCTCCCTTCTCCATCCCCTCCCCATCCCCTCCCATCCCCTCCCTCCCTCCCCCCCCCCCCCCTTTCTAGCTTCTCACTGTGCATCTCTGGCTTGAACTCAGATCCACCTGCCTATGCTTCTTGTGCTTTTACTAAAGGTCTATGCCACCACACTCAGCTAGCTTGTGCCTGCTTGCTTTCTTCAAGTCTCAGCTTCCCAGAAATGCACCACTGCAGTTGGCTTTATTTTTAATTTGAGATAAGGCCTAGAGAGATAGTTTGGTGACTATAAGAGTTTTAAGAGAAGGTTTTACTCAGTTCAGGCTGTGCCTCTGAACTCATAGAAGTCTGATAAGTGCTGTATTGGTAGGTAGCATCACCATGCCTGGCTCTTGTTCTGAACCTTTTGTACCTGAAAGAACAATCACAACCAGCACCAGAACACAGTACAGGCAGGGGACTTTTTTTTTTTTTCCCGAGACAAGGTTTCTCTGTGTAGCCCTGGCTGTCCTGGAACTCACTCTGTAGACCAGGCTGGCCTCGGAACTCAGAAATCCACCTGCCTCTGCCTCCCAAGTGCTGGGATTAAAGGCGTGCACCACTACTGCCCGGCTGGCAGGGGACTTTTGAACGGTCTCTTTTGAGTTTTTCACGCACCCTCCATGCTGGACTCTGCCTATGGGATAGGCTGCCTCGGTGCTCAGGATTCCAGGTTGAGGGTGGGCATTGTGATGCTCCTGTTTTCCCTCTCCCTGGTATCAGTTGATGGGGGATCTGTTTGTCTCGTCCTCCTTATATGGAGTTGGACACCTCTGTCTAGTGCAACATTTTGTAGACAGGCTTCCAGGAGATTTGGGGTGCTCAGGTTTCCATTAAGGGAAGAGTGTTGCCAAGATGAAGTGGTCCTTTCTATTCTCCTTGCAGGTAGCCTGGACTTCTCTTGCTTGTGCTGTAAGGTGAGGCTGGAACAGGTGTGTTCCCAGGGAACTGGAATGCTGTGGTAGGCCAGGGCTATCCAGGAAGGCAAGGTACAAGGTGCTTGGGCAGTGCTCTTAGAACACTAGCCACAGGCTTTTCTGGGAGCTTCTCTGCCATGCATTTGGGAAGTTGCAGGGACTGGTTGGTGCTGGAGCTTGTCTGGGTTGTGATCTGATAGGAAACAGGTCCTAGACCCTGCTTTGCCCTGTGACATCCCTGTGCATGCATGGTCCAGGAGGGTTCAATGACACAAGTAGCTCAACCTTGAAATCATGTGACATGGCTCAGACCCCAAGGGCACAAGCTGTGTGATTCCCCATCCCCCAGGAGCTCCCTGGAATAAAGCTGTCCTTGCAGATAGAAGGCAGTGATAGGTGCCAGAGACTGGCCAGGGACAAGCCACCTACTGGTGGGGAGTTTCACTGTAAACTGTGGTAGTATTTCATTAAATGTGGGCATGGGAAGAGTTTAGAGGCCATCTTTCAGGTGTTGTGGTCATGGAGGTTGAACTCAGTTGTCAAGCTTGGCCACCTTTGTCTGCTGAGCCATCTAACTGGCCCATGTAAACTTTTGGGTGTTCAAGGCAGGGTTTCTCTGTGGAGCCCTGGCTGTCCTGGACTCATTTTATAGACCAGACTCTCTTCAAACTCAGCTTTCTTATAGCCTCTGCCTTCCCAATGCTGGGATTAAAGGGTTGCACCACCACCGCCTGGCCCTCGTGTAAACATTTTTAATAATGTTAAACCACACATTTAAGAATGGTCACAATAAGCCTGGCTTGGTTACCAGGCGAAGCAGGGTAATCTCTGTACTGGGGATTTGAGGCCAATTTGGACTATAGTAAGTCTCTGAAGTGGGGAAAGTTAAGAATTTTACCTTGTGTGCATGCATTTACTGCACAAAAAATATGACCTCAAAAATAATCTGTAACTATGAGAGCATGGATATGTCCGCCAGGGTTAGTTTAGAAAGAGACTAAGACATACACATTGAGGGCCTGACTTCTGTCAGCTGCTAGGGAATTTAGAGAAATGCTTGTTGCTCTAGAAGGTTCATTATGACATCATCTCGTAGGTAGAGTGTTGGAGCACAGAAATTCCTTGGTGTTTCTTTAGCTCCTGTAGGGGCAGGACCTAGATACGCTTCCACCAGCTTGGTGGGGTGACCCTCCTGGAGCCCCTGAAACCACCAGGAAATAATTGGGGAGAGTCTTAGGTTTTCAACTGCCCTGCTTGGGTCACAGGTATTCATTTTTTCCATAGCTATTTGTCAGTGTGTCTGGTGGTTGGAAGTATGTTACATACTGATGTGTTCTTGTAGAGGACAGCCAGGGAAAACTGTCCCCACATTTCAGGCTGAGTCCTTAGTGACCTCAACATGTGGCCCTTGAGCAGCGCACAGCAGCAGGACATCCTGTGATTCAGCTCTCTGCCCACAACAGCTCCCTGGAGGCCATGTGTTCCCACAGGGTCAAGGCTTATTATTCTCAAGGCTGCTCCCCTCTCTGTTGCCCAGTGTGGCTCTCCTGGGTTTCTGGTGACTGTTTATCAGTCTAGGCTCCTAGGTCCCTCCTCCTGCAGCCTTTAGAACTCAGGAAGACATGTTCCTCTTCAGAAGGAGCTTCAGGGCTCACCAGGCAACCACTCTTCAGGAACTTCCTGTGTCCTGTTGTCTGGAAGCTTCCAGAGTGCTAGGCCTGTGGATGCTTTTGGAGCATTATGACAGAGGCTCAATTGTTGGTCCTTGGTACTGGGACCCACTAGCCTCCAGCCCTTCTTTGCTTTCCCACCCATGGATTGAGTAGGCAGCTAACTTATCACTAGCCATTACGTGAGCCTCTTCCATGGGCACTTTGGAGGTCCTAAGGACTTTGAGAAGCTCATGCCAGGAAAGGGGTGGGGAAAAAAGGGGTTGTCACAGGGGAGCAGTCCCAGCTTCCCGGCAAAGAAGCCATTTCCTCTTTTTCTTGTCACACTTCCTTCAGGTGTCTGACAAGCTTTTCACATACCGAGCATCTCAGTGCTGAGCACTTGAGACCTTTGAGGCCCACAGACCTTGGCCTTCGTACATTTCACTATGCAGCAGGTGTGTGCAGTTCCCACCAGTTGCTTGGACATTGGGAGGAGTGTCCACATCCACATAGGAGGTGAGACGTTTTGAGGAATGGCTTTAAGTCACAATAGCCAAAGTAAGAGGTAGTGGTTTCCTGTGGAGGTCCTACCTGGAACAGAGGCTGTCACTTGGTTCCCAGCACAGTACTGAGGGGGCTTCAGGAAGGAGGTGGGCTTTTTCAGAGGGCTGTGGGTCATTGAGAGCCACAGCTGACCAAAATCGTTTTTGAACCTTTAGGATGGCCAGTAGGGAAGGAGAGTGTGATGAGAGTTGCTGCTTTCTGATCTCTGAGGCATAGAGTGTACCTCTGCAGTAAGAGGGGAGGGAGGGGTGCTGGCTAGGAGCTCTGTAGGGACCACTTGCCTGCTTTGCAAAACAGAGGCCCTGGGGTCCATTTCTAGCATTGCAGAGAGAAAAAGAAAAAGGGCGTGTGTACATTATACCAACCACCAGTACCAAGACAGCAATGAGTTCCCAGCAGTCACAGGGAGGAGGCTTTTCTAGACTCAAGGCTGGGCCTCTGGGACCTTCAGCTGTGAAAGAGGCTGAAGCAACAGCTGCTCTCTGGGAGGCCCGGACTCATGCTGGGGGCTGGGGCCCACGTGGCTGCCTCCTAACCTTGGATTCTGAGGAAAGACAGTTTGTGTTTATGACTGATTTTGCCCCAAGTTTGTGATGGAAACATTGTTTGTGGGTGCTGACAACAGTGTGGGGGTGGGGGGAACAGGACATGGTCCTAACTGTTGCCACATCCCAATCTATTTAACTTGGCTGTGTGTGCTGGTTGGGGAGTGCTTGCTTAGGTGACAGGGACTTGCACCAGAAGTAGCAAAAGGGAAGGAGTGGGCTACTTTGCTTGGCAGGGAACTGGGCAGACAGGTAGGCAGGTGTGAGGAGCAAGTAGGGGGAGAGACAGGCTTACTGGAGTCATGATGTGTGTGTGTGTGTGTCCGTCCGTCTTCAGAGATATTAGGGAGGCGGTGTTGGCTCACTGTGAGGAGATGATCGGTCCATCCTCCTTCAAGGCCTTTATTACCGTAGGTAAGGGGAGGACAAGGTGAGCCAGGGATTATGGGAGCTAGGACTTGAGATGGTGGACAGGACTCTGTACCATTCTCATCCCCTAGTGCTAGCTTCGGTTGCCGGGGGATGGGCTGTATGGCCAGTTTCCCCACTGGCTCCTTTGCTTTCCTGAGACTGTTTCTCTAAGTCTGATATGTCCCTGCTCCCTGGGGACATGGTTAACAAGGCTTTTTGCCCTAGGGAGAGCAGGCACTGCTCAGGTTCCCTGGGGGTGATCTGGAGCAGGAGCCCAAGCTATGCCTTGTGCTGTTGTGGCTGGGGTCCCTCTGCTCCTCTCGTGAACAGCCCCAAAGTGCTCCTTGCTAGCTAGCCCTTAGAGGTGAGGTTCCTCATTACCATTTGAGACAGTGCTTCTGGTTCTACTCTGTCATGTATCACCACTGCTCAGCTCTGTCATTGTAGGTAGACACAGACAGGGAGCATTGGTTGTGGCTGTGTCCCAGGAAGACTATTTGCTTGAAGGTGGGTAGCAGGCAATAGGGTGCCGATCCCCAAGTCAGAAACTGAATGTGAGCTGGAGCAGAGCTTAGCAGTATAGCACATGGTTAGTGTGCATATTGCCAGCACTTGGGAGGAACTGGAACTCTGAGTTCTAGGCCACCAGGGCTACATTAAGAATTACGAAGCCTCAGCCAGGTGATGATGATGATGGTGGTGGTGGTGGTGGTGGTGGTGGTGGTGGTGGTGGTGCACACCTTTAATCCCAGCACTTCAGAGGCAGGCAGATCTCTGTGGGTTTGAGACCAACCTGGTCTACAGAGTGAGTTCCCAGACAGCCAGGGCTACATGGAGACACCATGTCTTGAAAATCAAAATAAGAAAAGAATTATGATTCTCTGTTGCTGGGTATGGTGGCACATACTTTAATCCTTGCACTTGAGAGGCCATGGCAAGCTGATCTTTGAGTTGTGTGAGTGAGTGTGTGTGTGTGTGTGTGTGTGTGTGTCTGTCTGTCTGTCTCAAAAAAAAAAAAAAAAAAAAAAGGAAGACTTGAGTCTTTGGTTTGACCTAATCCTTCTCTACCTGCCAACACTGTGGTACCTACTAGTACCTGCCTTGGTTTCTCCCTTTCTGGTGTTATGAGTTCTACTCCTAGAGAGGGTCCAGGTGAGCTTTGTAAAGTGGGTATAGATGCTTGATTTGTGGAGGGCAGGTACTAGTACTACTCTGGTTTTGGGAGGGTCATGGACAGGAACAACAAGAAGTGCTAGGTTCTTGGATCTGTCAGGACAAGGGGGCCAAGGTGGCAAATGTTTGGGTGCAGACTGCACAGGTGTCAGCGAGGGCAGGTGGTGGACAGAGAGTAGAGGGGTACACTCATGCAGGTCCAGGCCTAAGAGTGTAGTATAGCCAGCCCTTCCTGTCAAGTGCCAGTGCCTTCAAACACCTGTGTTGGCACGAGTAACCTAGCAGGCTTGCTTCTGCCTTCATCCTGAAGTTAAAAAGAGCATCCTCCAGGCCTTGCTCCAGAGGATCAAATGACAACAAAAGATGGGGCAGCCACAGTGCCAAGGCTTGATTTCATGACTGTGAAATGCATGACCATGGCTTCTATGGCTATCTTCCTGTCAAAGTGGTTTCTCTTCAAATAGGACACAAGGTCAGGGTGGCTTATAGGAGAAGGGTGTGTGTGTGAGTGGAGGACCCAGGTGCAGGGTCAAAGCTACAGCGTAATGATTTATCAGGGGAGGTAAAGAGTCTCCCACGAGCTGGTAATTGTGCACTTAAGGGTTACTTGATATTGTTTTAAATGTAGGAGTTTGGCATAAAAACAGCAAAGCTTTCAGAACCCAGTTAGTGAGGTGCAATGGTAATCACATGATTATTGTAGTTTGAAGAAATGCTCCTTATTGTGGGTTCTATTAGATCTCTACTCATTTCTTGTGAGATTCACATTGACTGACTGAGGGGTTGCCGCACTGGCCTCCCCAGACTAACTCCTCCATCCCAGCCCTATTACCCAAGTACAAACTTACAGCACTATCAGTGTGTCACAGGTTCTGGGTTTCTGAATTGAAGCCAGGCAGAATCTGATCACACAGCCTGTGCCTTACTGCTTGATGGGAAGGTCCACAGACACTGTGTAGGGGTGGGCTGAGGGTACCTTCCTGGGAAACTCTGGAACACACTGGGTTGGGGGCCACTAGCAGGTACAGCAGGAAGCACCAGAATAGGCTAATAAGTTCAAGCACTTCTCCAGGGTAGAGGCTTCTGGAATGTGGTGAGGCTATGTAGATTTCTTAGATTTTTAAGTGTCACAGTGGCCTGGCAGTTATTTTTTTAGGCCTTTCTCAGTTTAGAGTGGAAAATTGGTATTTATTTTTATTATTTTGGAGCTAGTCTATAATTTTTTTAAATTTTAAATATTTTTTAAAATTTATTTTATGTATGAGAATACTGTAGCTGTCTTCAGACACACCAGAAGAGGGCATCACATCCCATTACAGGTGGTTGTGAGCCATCATGTGATTGCTGGGAATTGAACTCAGGACCTCTGGAAGAGCAGTCAGCACTCTTAACCTCTGAGCCATCTCTCCAAGCCCCCCCCCCCTTTTTTTTTCTTAAAGATTATTTTTATTTGGCTCAGACAATCTTGCCTCAGCCTCCTATGTGGCTGTGACTGTAGGTGCAGGCATCCCTCTTGATGACCTGGATTTGAGATTCTATCTTTGCAGAGGTTTTGTTTCAGATGTGAAATGTCCACAGTGGGAGGGTGTTTGGTGTATAAGGCTGGGGCAGAAGTCCAAAAATGAGATTTATTTGGGTGGGTGGGCACTGGGCTAGCCAGCCTCTGGGGTATGTATGATGCTTTGAGTCCAGTCAACTGTTAATACATTGATAGATGGATTAAGAATATATGTGGTGTGTGTGTGCTTATACACATGGGTGGGTTAACTTGTGAGAGTCAGTTCTCCTATTTACCATGTGACTCTAGGGGATTGAACTCAGGTTCTCAGGCTTGGTAATAAATGCCTTTACCTATTGAGCTATCTTGCTTGTCCAGAGGCTTCTTGAAATAAGGAGCCCAGTTCAGAAACATCCCTCGCCCTAGCAGAGAGGACAGGGAACACTTAGAGAAGTGGCTGAGATTCCGGGCATATTTAATGTCAGAACTAGCAGAATTGAATTAGGAAGGGTAATGTATACCTCTGATCTCAACAGACAGCTGCATGAGGAGAGCAATGAGTTTAAGCCTAGCTCAGGGCTATGCAGAGAGATTTTAGGTTAACCCTGAAATCAGGTGATCCTCCTACCTCTGTTCCCCCACTCTGAGAGTATAAGATTGTGCCACCATATCCATCTTCTTTATAGGCTGTGACTCCTCATGCTTGTATGATAAGCACTTGTGCCACAATTATGTGCCCAGCCTCTGCTCAGGGTTTCTGATAGCAGATGCATTATATTTGTAGGTCAGTTGGGAAGAGAATTTGTACTTCCTAACCTTGAATAAGATTTCTTTCTATTTGTTTTGTTTACTTTTGTGATGTTGGAGATGGAACCCAGGCCTGATTCCTGCCAGGCAAGCTCTCTGCCAGAGTTATATTCCAGCTCTGTGGGTTTTGGTTTTTGTGTATTTTTGTTTTGTTTTGTTTTGTTTTGTTTTGTTTTGTTTTGTTTTGTTTTGGGGGAGAGGGATGGGGGGTTGAGACAAAATCTCTGTCTTGTTAGAGAGTCAAACCATCTTCCTGTCTCTGTCTCAGGTGAGTGCCGGGTCTTTAACGTGACTGTAGGTTTTTTTTCCTTGTGCATCATGTTTTTATGCTGTTGTAAACCGATTCTGTTGTAGTCTTTACTTCTGACTGATATGCCTCTGGAGGAAACACAGCTGACTTTGCACACTAATGGCCTGTGACTGACCCAGGCCAGGGTCTTGCTAACTCAGACCATCACAAATTGAGAACATACAAGCAAGGGTTGGCAAGGTAACTTAGCCAGTAAGGTTTACCACCACCTGACAACTCAACCTGAATTTAATACTTAAAACTTACATAGTGGAAGGGAAGAACCAGCGTTTGAAAGTTGTCCTCTGACCTCTATATGCAATTTCACTGCTTTCATTCCTGGGGGTGGGACTGTAAGCTGGAGGTGTGGGCATTGGCCACCAACTGGGAGACATGATCAGGCTGCCTATTGCTAGTCTGGGAACAAGTTGAGACTCAGAACTGAAAGGTGGCTTCTACAGAAATTGTTGCTTTTGTTCCTGGGTAAAGTTGAAAGCCTCACAGGGTGGGGTCTGTTTGTGCTGGCCTTGATCCTGAAGAGGGACAGGTGTTTGGGTTTCCTGCCTCTGGCTGAGATGTTTGAACTTGGTGGGTCGGGCAAGTGACGGTTAACAGCATTTGTTGCATTTCCCAGTCTGCCCTGAGCTGGAAGGCCCTGGTAATGTCTATGGCAAGGGTCTTTACATGGAAGGAACCTTGTGCTCCTTGATATCCAAAAGTCTCTCTGGCATTCACTTCTGGCTTTACTAGGCACATTTTCCTGTGAGAATATTTCTTATACTCATGAGTCACAAATTACTGAAGTAAGTTTTAAAAAAAATTTCTTGGTGGGCATGGTGGTGTGTGCTTTTAACCTCAGCACTTAGTAAGCAGAGACAGGCAGACCTTTGAGTTCTAGATCAGCCAGAGTTATATGGTGAGATCTTGTATTATAAACTGAAAACTAAACAGAAAAGGTTTCTTTGTAAAAGTGAGTATGAGTGTTTCTCTTACATGTATGTGTACCATGTGGGTGCTAGGAACTGAACCCTGGTTCTCTACAAGAGTAGCCAGTGCTTTTAACTGCTGAGCCATTCCTTTAAAAACCACAAAGCCAGTTTCTTACTAGTACATTTTCCTGGCAGTCGCATGGACACAAAGAAAGAGAACAGAAGGTGGTATTGATACTGGGCAAGCCAGGGGCATAAAGTTCCGAAAGTGGGACCTGGCAGACTCTGGGGCCTGTCATGGAGACACTCTGCCCATGACCTTGGACTTCTTCAGCTATATGTCTCATCTATGTAGCAGAGAGTCTCTTCTTCCCTGGGCACTTGTGCCCTCCTCATCCTCAGGAACAAGCCTGTACTTGTGCACTAGTGGTGGTTCAGAGCAGGGACCCCACTGGTCTGGGGGGCTGGGCAGGTTTCCTGAGTATAAGATGTATTAGGTCTCTGTTTTATAAAATGGGGTCTGCCCCAGGCTATCCCCACATTAGATCAGCACCTATGTCAGCCTGGTCTTAACCATTCCGTTACTCCTGTTGCTGTGAGGGCAGCAGTCCTTCA
This sequence comes from Uromys caudimaculatus, assembly GCA_028551405.1. Classification (NCBI taxonomy): domain Eukaryota; kingdom Metazoa; phylum Chordata; class Mammalia; order Rodentia; family Muridae; genus Uromys; species Uromys caudimaculatus. Next base: position 53,716,673 of record CM052719.1, on the reverse strand, counting down.
AGCATTTACCGTGTGTTCTGGGTGATAATGAGAACTATCTGGACTTGGCCAGAAGTGTGTTGTTGTCATGCTTTTGAGAGCTTCAAAGATAGGTCCTGAGGTTTTGTTCACAGGTTACCCCATGACTACTAGGCCTTAGAAATTGATCTGCTTGTCTGGACTGTTGTGGAGGGCAGCAGTGGCAGATTTTACTATTCCTATGGCTGGAGGCATCTTCTTCTATTGTGGATGCTGGAGACAGAACCCAGGTCTTCTTGCTCACACTTGTCAGACTCTACCACTGAGCTACACCCCAGCATTGGAGAAGTTTGAAATTGTCTGATTCCCAACCATTTTATGGAACTCAGTGTTTTTCTGTCTTTTGGTTTAGGTTGGCCAGCACATTGAGCCAGCACATCTACATAAGTTGCCTTTTGACAGAGCTGTGGCCATGGCGGCATGGTAGGACACGTGTCCCGGACCCTGAGGCCAGGTGAGTGCTAGGGACTGGTGTCTATGGAATGGAAAGCTGGCTTAGACAATCTCCACATATCTGATAGAGCTCTACTCAGGAAGGAAGGCAGGGAGTTGGGTCCCTGTGGCATCAGGTATGACCCTTGAACCTTGGGATAGACACCATGTTTATTGGTCACTTGCTCAAGGGGGGGGGGGGGCAACCAGAGGCTAACTTTTGATCTCCAGCTGTATCTCTTCCCAAATGGCTAGAATTGTTCTTTAGCCACTACCCAGCTAGCTCTAATGTGAAAACTTCAGCTCTTCAGAATACAAAAGGCCATTTCTCCACACTGGGAGGAGGGGCTTTCTGTTGCCACCAGGGCCTTACAGTGACATTTTAGCTCAGCACCATATACCTGTAAAAGGAGGAGGAATTGAGTGATATCCTAGAAGTAGGACATGGCTTCAACACCTCCTGGGACAGCTGTCTCAGTTTTAAGACTTTAAGATGATAACATGGTGTTCACTGCCACCCATTGGCATCTGGTTGGCTACTGAGTGAGATTTGGCTGCTCTGACTTCCTTGCTATGCTGGACACTGGCTGCGACAACTTTGTTTTTTAATTAATTTATTTTTTTTGATTTATGTGTATTATTAGTGTTCTACACTAATAATGTAAAGTGTGAGTCTGTGTACCACTCAGATGCCAGGTACCTGAGGAGGTCAGAAGAAGGCATCAGTCAGATCCCATGGTATTGAAGTTAAGGATGGCTCTGAACCACCATGTGGGTGGGGAATTGCTGTCTTTTTTTTTTTTTTTTTTTTTTTTGGTTTTTTGGTTTTTTGAGACGGTTTCTCTGTATAGCCCTGGCTCTGCCTCCCGAGTGCTGGGATTAAAGGCATGCGCCACCACTGCCCGGCTGCTGTGTCCTTTGCAAGAGCAGCAAGTGCTCTTATTCTTAACCTTTGTGCCATCTCTCCAGCCCCTTACTTTGTTTTCTGAGACAGGGTATTACCATGTAGTTCAGGCTAGTCTTGAACTCAACTTGATTTTTTTGCCTCAGATTCCCAAGTGCTCAGATTACAGGTGTGTACCACCATCTCTCGCTTGTTTCTTAAGAGAGTATTATTATGTAGCCCCAGATGAACTCTAGGTAATCTTCCTGCCTCCGCCTCTGCCTCTGCCTCTGCCTCCGCCTCCGCCTCCGCCTCCGCCTCCGCCTCCCAGGTGCTGGGATTGTAGGTTTTACTTTCTGTTTTCTAGGGTGTGTCCTGGTTTAATACTAGGCCATATTTACCTGTTGCTGCAGCTGGGGTTTCCTGACCCCTGGTCCTCATGTGCTAGGCAACTCCTGTCTGTTACCAAGGTGCACGCAGACCACATGACCACCCCAGCAGGTCCTTCTGTGGGCTCAGGTTCATGGACAAAGTGTTTATCCTTGACTCTCATTTGCTCGGGGTGCAAGTGTGTGTGTCTTATTTGTTTGGTAGTGATGACACTCACTCATGTGCTGGGTGTTAGAGATCCTAAGTGAGATGTGGCTTTAGAAAAGCATATGCTTCCCAGAGCCACAGCACAGTCAGCATTGTCTTCCTGCTAAGGAAAATTGTGCATGTTGCAGAGTCCCTGAGACATCTTGGCTGGAAAACACCCAGCTGTGGGCTCTGCCTGCTCCTCTGAAGGAGATCAGTCAGGCCCTACCAGAATCATAGAACTCCTGTGTGTTTACTTAGAACCAGCACCTAAAGCTGTCCTGTGGGTGGTGGGAAAGGATTGTGGCAGGGGAGCTTATTATGTTACTGTGCCAGCACCTGGGTGAAAGCTGTGGGTAGTGACCCTGTGTTCTTCGGTGACAGTAGAGACAAGGTGAAGGAAGCAGAGATAATGCTGGCTGGAGCCTCTTGTATGTGGTTCTACAGCTTTGTCCTATACAAAGTACAGCATGTATCCATTTTCCTAAGGAAAGGTGTGTGTGTGCGCGTTTATTCTTTATTACTAAAAATTTCATTACCGTATGTGTTATGACGTGTGTGCCAGTGAAGGACACATGCACAGCATAGCAGGGTGACTGTCAGGTCTTGTTTTCTCCTGCATTTTTACACTAGATGGCAGTTTTATAAAGCTGGTTTTTGGAGTCAAGTTTTTGCACTTTTATTTTATTTTGTTTTTTTTCCTATTAGATATTGTAGAAGAATAATGAGACAGATAATGTCTCTAAGGACCAAAAGAGAAGGGCAGAATCAAACCGGGTAACACTGAATTCTGAATTTGCATTAGGAATGTGACAGTTGTGTCAGAAAGGACCACAGTAGTAGCACAGATCAAGTGGGACAGGTGATTGCAGCATCAGCAAGTCCTGGAGTTACATGTGTTGAGTCCACTACAGTGGTGCAACCTGGCAGTAGAGTGCTAGCCTAGTGAGACCCTGGCTTCATCCATAGTACATATGACGGAAAAAACACAATTGATGATGAGCCAGGTGCCACCTCCTTGGAAGGGTGAAGCCCAGGAGTCTAGGTCAGCCTGTGCAGCAGAGTGAGACCCTGTCTCTAAATTAATTAATTAATTAATTGAAAAGTCACCAAGTTCATGTTGGCTCTCAAAGAAACAGAAGCTGGCAAGTCCGCATTCTCCTTTAGAGGATGTTGGGGAGCAAGTGTAGTTTAACATGTGGAAGAGATGGAGCATGTACCCCGCTTTTCTAGTCAGAACTTGGTAGTACCAAGATATATAAGAAGGAGGCCTGTCAACATGGACCACAGAACCTGTGTTTGTTTCTAGAGACTCGGTTTTTCTGTGTAGACCAGACTATTCTCACACATATAATTCTCTGGCCTTAGCCTCCCCATTGCCAGGGGTGATAGTCATGTGTCACTACACCAGCTTTTAAGGAAGCTCTGTACACAAGTGACCAGTGTGTCACTGGATAGTATTGTGGAGGGAATTGGACTTGCATATTAAGTAGCCTTAGTGGGAGCATAGCAGTTGTCACATTCACTATTTACTATGGACATACAGAACTGTGAGTTTAGTTTTACAGCTGCAGAATGAATTTTTGTTTTCTTTTTGAGACAAGGTTTCTCTGTGTAGCCCTGGCTGTCCTGGAACTTGCTCTGTAGATGAGGCTCAAACTCAAGAGATCCACCTGCCTCTCCCTCCTTAGTGCTGGGATTAAAGGCATGTGTCACTACTGCCAGGCTCAGAATGAGTTATTAAGAGGTGCAGACAGCCATATTCAATGACCACCAGTGTCTAGAGGTGGGGCAGGGTGGTGGTATGAGTTTCCAGAAGGGTGTGCACTGACCATTTTGTCTCAAAGATCAGTTTACAGGAAATTGGGTTCTTCTCATGTTAACTGCAGAAACCTCACTCACAGAACCCAACTATGGCAAACAAATTAATTTAAGGGTGGTAGTGGAGAGGACAAACATATCCATAGAGAGGGAGGGATGAGCTGTTAAGTGGTTGAAAGTGTCACCAAGGACATATTCAAAGCATTGGCTTCACAAAGGCCAGTGTGGGCATGGAAGACTGAGACCAGGTACCTGGGGGAGTGGACATGTCCCATCATGGCATCACTACTACTGTGTGGGTGTGCTTGGAATGAGTGTTCCACCGGCAGGCAGCGAACCACTGACCCTTAAGCCTCAGCAGCATGTGCTGGGCTTTGGCTGAGTAGGTGTTGTTACAGTATCTATCTTCAGTGTCTCTCAAGAGTTGATGCCTTGACTTTAAAATTATTAGTGCTGAGAAGGCCACTTCTCATAAATACATAGTATAAGATGGCAGGAGTTAACCTTTGAAACTTTAAGACACCTTTGAAAGGTTTCAGACACTTTGAAACTCTGTTTCTAATCCCAAGCCAAAAATTCATTTAATGATTTTTTTTCTCTTTTTCTTTTTTTAAATTTAAGCCAGCAGCTCAAATAGCAGGAGTTTTGTTCTTTTCTGTTTTTTCCAGACAGGGTTTCTCTGTGTCTCCCTTGTAGTTCTGGAACTCACTAGGGTAGACCAGGCCACCCTTGAACTCTGAGATCTGCCTGCCTCTGCCTCCCAAGTGCTGGGTATTAAAGGCCTGTGCCACCACAGCCTGGCTGTCTGTCTGTTTTTAAGCCAGGGTCCCATTAAGTAATGCTAGCTGGTCTGGAACTCACTCTAGTTCAGGCTGGCTTCAAACTCTCTTAGATCCACCTGTCTTTTCTAGAGTGCTAGGATCAAAAGACATACATGCCCTCCCACACCAAAGCCCTTGTTTAGTTTTTGAAAGAGGATCATAAATGGTGGCCTAGGAACTGCAGGGGACCCTTCCCCAGCACAGCTGCTCTAGAGTTCTTGTCCCATGCATGCTCCACAGGCCACACTGCCAGGTGTTGGCACCTTTGCTCTAGGGCAAGGCTCATAATCCCATTTGTGTGGTAAACTACTGTAGTAGTCTGGGTCCCCTGATAGCTGCCATTGCTGGCACGGTAGCTGTGGGCTCTGGAGCTGTGCTTCATCAAACATCTTTCCTTAAGAACCAGCTCTTGTTATTGATCACCAGGCTCAAATAGCTGCAACCCTTCGGACTTGGACATCACCTCCCCAACCCCCACAACAAAACAAAACAAAACAAAACAACCAGATAATAGCCAGCCATGCAAGAAAAATTGGCATTTTCACCATTTCAAAGTGTGGGTATCTGGTGGCATTCAATATACTCAGGGTATGGCACAGTTCTCCCTAATTCCAAACCATTTAAAAATCTTATCTTTTATGTATATGTATATATGTGGGTGCTCTGGGCATTGGATCCCCTGGAGCTGGAGTTGGCAGGCGTTGTGAGCTGTCCCTCTAGTCCCCTTAATAGTCATTTGAATGGCTGCAAGAAATGTCTATTCAAGTATTTTCCTGGTGTGTGTGTGTGTGTGTGTGTGTGTGTGTGTGTGTTTCATTTTGTTTTTTTGAAACAGGGCCTCTCTGTGTAGCCTTGACTGTCTTGGAACTCACTTTGTAGCTCCTTGAACTTAGATCTACCTGGCTGGTCCTTTGATTTTTTTTGGGGGGGGGTTGTTTGTTTGTTTTGTTATGTTTTGTTTTGTTTTTTCAAGATAAGGTTTCTCTGTGTAAACCTGGCTGTCCTGGAGCTCACTCTGTAGACCAGGCTGGCCTCAAACTCAGAAATCCACCTGCCTCTGCCTCCCAAGTGCTGGGATTAAAGGCGTGCACCACCACTGCCCGGCTGGTCCTTTGATTTTTGAGTTGACGTGTAATTTTGTTCTTCCATGGAGGGGGAGCTGCTGTGAATCCAGCAAGCTCCCTTACTGTCCCTTAGCCATAAGAATTCTCTATTGGTAAGATGTTTTGGATACCAGGCCCTCAAGGAGCAGATTTTGTGTGTCTGTTTCATTGTATTGATATTTTGTTTGTTTTTTGAGACAAGGACTCACTTTGTAGTCTTATGTATCCTGGGATTCATTCTCTAGACCAGGCTGGTCTTGAACTTGCTGAGATTACCTGCATCTGCCTACCAAGCTGGGATTAAAGGTGTGCTCCAGTGGCTGGTAGTAGTGATTGATGCATACAGTTTTAATTTTGATTCAGTCTAAATTATCTTTTAGTGTGTGTGCATGCACTCGTGTGTGCACGTGTGCCTAGAGGCCAGAGGATAACCGCAGTATTCCTTAGGTGCCCTCCACCTTGGTGAGAACAGGTCTTCACTAGCCAAGCCAGCAAGACTGCCCTGTGGTTCAGTTGCACTCATGCTGTTGCCCTAGCACTTTGTAAAGTGTGCTTCGTAGGTGGCAAGGTCAGCACTTCTCCCCAGCTCCAGATTGCCCTGCTTGTTGCTGTTGGTAGCTTCGATGAGATGTGTGAGAACCTACTGCCAACTCCAAGGATAGGAAGTCTCACCTATGGTTTAAGATTCTATAAATTTAGTTCTTTGATCCATTTTTAAGTAGTTTTGGTTGTTTTTTTGTAACAGTGTATCACTCTGTAGTCCAAGCTGAATTTGAATGTGTACAGTCCTCCTTTTTCAGCCTCCCAGTTGTCAGGAATACCTACGTGGTAATCCATCGTCCCCAGTTAGTCAGGTTTGGTTTTTCTAGATGCCTTGCTCTGCTGTTCAGGCAGCTGTGGCGGACTGGGCTACAGAGGTGCTGCTTCGCCTGACGGCTCCTGCTTGCCTTTCTGCCTGGCATGAAGACCCTCCTGGCTTAGTTTCCAAGAGGGGAGGGAGGGGAAGCAAGTGTGTATGCCAGTTCTTTTCTAGTTTAGCAACTGTATGTCCAGTGTCTCGTTTGTGCTGAGCATTGTGCCTGCACTGGGCCCTGGTAACATGGAATAAAGAGGTGTCTCCTGTTTCAGGAAAGGGGTCGGAATATATAAATGAATGAACATAAAGATAGAAGCTGCAAGCTTCAGCTGAAACCTAGTGGAAGAGTCCTGTGATCAGGGAACAGAGCCAGCCTTTCCATTAGGATGGGGGAGTGGTAGGGTGGCAGAGGCCACCAGAGGCTCATGACCTCCTCTGTGACCTCATGTGGCAGCTCAGCTCTGTGGACTGGAGGTGGCTGCAGCTACAGGTGCAGGTGCGTGCAAGAGGAACTGTCTGCCCACAGGCGGGAAAGTGTTAAGGGCTCTAACCTGAATCTTGTCATGGGCTGTGGAACCTCCTTTTTTCTTAGAAGTGGGCTTCAAAGTCCCTCCTGTCCTGGGCCTCCTGCAGGGAAGAGCAACAAACAGCAGCACTACTGTGGCAAAGAGTGCCTATGTGAAAGGGATATGGGATATATCTTGGTTCCTCACCTTTCACTCAGTGTGTCCTTATGGGAGATGTCCTATCTGAACCTTTGGGGACATTGTGTGCAAAATGTTTTCTCTTTTCTAGGTACCAGCGTGGATGAAGAATCAGGCTATGTCCTACAGGAGTGGTCTGCCTGTGAGGGTTGTGGACTCTATTTGATGATACTAGTGGTCTCAGGCTTAAGAGATGGCTGTGGCATGCTAGTCCGTCCTCACAGTGATACCTCAAATCGAGAACTTGGATCATTACACAGCTCTCAGTTTTCCTTCACATGGCCACACCGGGCAGCACATTCCTCTCCCTGGACTGAGGGCTGGTGGCACAGACACAGCCTGAGGTCAGGTGTCTATGTGAGGCCACTCCTAGCTTGGCCTCACACAGACATACTGGGGAGACTGAGGACTTTTGAGATGACACACATATAGCTGGCATGTTCACTATTTGTAGACCTTACTCCTTGCCTTGCCTCCCTTGGGGCTCTGGTCAGGTCAGATGGATGGATGCATGGCCATTTTTTGTTGTCTGGCTGGATTTAAGAGGTGGCTGTTCCTAGAAGGGGCCTGAGAGGCTGGGGCTATACAAAAGAAAGTGCACAGTGGGCCAGGCTGGTACGTGGCTGGTGTCTTTTTGAGGTTTGCAGCACTTAGCTGGATCTAGGGCGGCTTCTGGAGCTTCATTGGGGGCTGTGGTGTTTTCTGAGGATGACTTGTTCCTCCAAAACTGCTTGTTCTTTTGCTAAGGTTATCTGTACATCCCTACATGTAGGAACCCATGCAGAAGGAGTTTGATTCTGTAGTGCTGAGGAAGGAGCTCCTGACCTAGCAGAGGATGGATGGGTTCTGGCGCCAAGCTTCATTAGGCCTGACATTTTACTTAAATATTGATAATGTATTTGGATATCTTAAAACGACTTATAGTTTATTCTTCACCTTAATTTTCTTTTCTCTGTTTGTAATTTTTATTTATTTTGAGACAGAGGGTCTCTATATAGTTCTGGCTGTCCTGGAACTCTGTGTAGTCCAGGTTGGCCTGCCTCTGTCTTAGGGTGCTGGGGTTAAAGGCATGCAACACCACATCTGGCCTTTAATTCTTTTAAATACATCTTTTTTTTTTTTTTTCCTTAAATACATCTTAAGGAACCTTATTTTGGAAGCATCTTTTACATATCTCTTACCTTAATAAGATTGTAGAAAAGTGTTTATTTGCAAAAGCAGACACTGGAACCCTCTGTCCTCTCTCCTTTTTCTCCTACTCCAACTCCCAGCTTCACACACACTAAGCACGTGCTCAGTTACTGAGGTCCCCTCAACCCCTGAGGTATTTGTTTCTAGGCAGGTTCTCACTCTGTAGTCAGGCCTGGACTTAACCTTCCTGTCATGACCTGTGGAGTGCTGAGATGACAGGTGCCACTGTGCCCAGGTGGTTTTCTGCACTCATGAGACAGCTCTGGGTCAGACCTTTACTTAGAGAAATGAGAAAGAAATGGAAGCGGAAGGAGGAGCTGATCAGGTGTGTGTGCGCACATATATGTTTGCACATGTTGTGCAAGGCTGGTCTGTGTGCACTGACTTGGTATTCTGGAGCTGAGGGTGTAGAAGTGTCTGATGGTTCCTCTGTCATGGGTTTATTTTTTTAAAGATTTATTTGTTTGTTTTGTGTAAGTACAAAAGTACACTGTAGCTGTCTTCAGATACTTTTTCTTCTTGCTCCGGCCCTGCTTGGTCCTTTTTCTGCTTGCTCCGGCCCCGCTCACTCGCTGTAGCTGTCTTCAGACACCCCAGAAGAGGGCATCAGATTCTTATTATGGATGGTTGTGAACCATCATTTGGTTGCTGAGATTTGAATTCACAACCTTCAGAAGAGCAGCCAGTGCTCTTAACTGCTGAGCCATCTCTCTAGCCCCTGTCATGTATTTATGGTCTGCTGACAAGCTGTCTGCCCTGTGGAATCTGATGCTCTTCAGCCAGGCATCTTGTCTTGGACCCAGCCTCTCTCCTTGGCATCTAGATGTCATCCAGTGTTCCCTGCTCAGGTCTGGGAACCTTCAAGTAGTCATGGGAGGCTGACAGGTATCTTTGGAAGTACATACACCTTGTCCCACAGGACAGAAGCACCTGTGGGTCACTTTTTTTTTTTTTTTTTGGTTTTTCGAGACAGGGTTTCTCTGTGTAGCCCTGGCTGTCCTGGAACTCACTCTGTAGACCAGGCTGGCCTCGAACTCAGAAATCCGCCTGCCTCTGCCTCCCGAGTGCTGGGATTAAAGGCGTGCGCTACCACTGCCCGGTACATATTTTGTTAAGAGTCCATCTCCTGCCAGGCAGTGGTGGTGCACACCTTTAATCCCAACACTTGGGAGGCAGAGGCAAGTAGATGCCTGAGTTCGAGGCCAGCCTGGTCTACAGAGTGAGTTCCAGGACAGGCAGGGCTATACAGAGAAACCCTGTCTCAAAAAACCAGAGTCCATCTCCTAGTCTATCTTCAGACACCAGTTGAAGACCTCAGAAGTCCCTTGCCTAATATCCAGGTTCTGAAGCCCCAGCGTGGACTGGATAAGGTGCCTCACACGGTTTGGAGTGGAGTACTCACCTAGGTCTAGAGTTCCTGAGAGGGCGGCAGAGCTGTGTGGCAGAGCTTACATCCAGTATAGATTTCTTTCTGGGACCTCTGTCCTTCCCTCAGGACCTTCCCAGGAGCAGAAGTGAGTGTGGTTCCCCATCCTCATGGAAGAACCTGCCAGATAAACCATCTCAGGGTTTCAGTGGTGCACATGATCCCTCTCCAAGCTTTAGATGCCCCAGAGACCTGTTTTGGTTTCCATAGCTCCTTTCTTCCACAGAACCTCCGTGGGCTGTAGATTTTCACACACTTGGCTGTAGTGTGCTCAGGTTCTATTTTCCCCCAAGTCCTCGCAGAGGCATCCCTGAAATCCTTGGCTGAGCTCTGCGCTAGAACTGGGTTAAAGTTTCATTCTTGGAAGCATTTGAATTTGTAGCCCACCACTTTTTTGTCTAATGGGGCCTCTTTGCCTTTAGAGTTCCACGTATGTACGAGGGAAGGCTACAGCAACCCTGCAGCTAGCTGCTTGCCTCCTCTTTTTAGAGACTAAAGCTTGGGACCTGCATTTGGGTTGAAATTGCTGGTTGCATGTCTTTTCTGAACCAACCTTCCTCTTCGTAGATATGCTCTGGGGTGTGTTTGGGAAAGCAGGCCTGTTAAGTGCTGTGTTAAGAAGATACTGGAAGCTGGGCTGGTGTATCTTTGCTCTGTGTAAAACCAGAAACACTAGGCTAGATGGCCTTGAAGGCTGGTGGCCCATCATGGTGCATAGTTTTATTTGGGCACAGCCATGCCCATTGTACATGTACAGTCAGGACCACAGGACAGAGTCCTCCCACAAACAGCACATGATCCTATATCAGAGGTACTAGATTACTCCCACAGTTTTTGAGAGAGGAACTTACTGTATGGCCCTGGAAGTCATGGAATTCACCTTGTAGTTCAGTCTGGTCTTGAACTCATAGCAAGCTTTCTGCCTCAGTCCTTTCAGGTTGGGATGATAGGTAAGCATTTTAAAACTCATTACTCAGCAACTTGAATTTTTCTCCTTTAACCTATTTTCGGTATCACTCCATGTCTTTTCCATGTGCTGATGAGGTATGGATGGGCAAACTGAGCCTGCACTCTGTCTGTTCTTTGCCCTGGATCACCTTTGTGTCTTCTAAGTTGAATTGGATTCTTTTTACTTGGCCTCACTGAGGCAGTATTTAAAGGTTGAACCTTGGACTTTCGAGTCTGAATTCTTCCAGAGGAGTCTCAGCCACTCTGTCATTTGGATGTGTGGCAGGAAGTGGCTTGGGCCCACCCAGGCAGGTCCAAGTGTCTGTTTTGGCTTGGAGGAAACCTGCCTGTCACAGCTTGGCTGTCTTCTCCCTTATACCTCCCCTGCTGCTCGTGGGCAAGGCTATAAGAGCCTGGCTGTGCTGTGTGGTCAGAGCAGACATGGCTTCTGGGCTCCAGTTGCTGATGGGGGATGACCTGGCCTCCAGCTTGGAGCACAACTCTCTGGAGAGTGCCAGCTGCAGGCCAGGAGGAGCTGGGCAGCAGAGCCTCTGTGCTTTACGATTGTGATCCTGAGGCAATGGCACCTTGGCATGTTCTTCAGTTGTCTTGTCCTTGTCATCTGACCTAGTGCAGGCTGCTTCATAAGACCTGCTTTCTTCCAGACAGGAAGTGAGACAGGAAGTGATGGCCCCTTAAAGCTCCAGGGCAGAGGCTACCCTCAAGGAGTGTTCCACAGTTGCACCAAACTGTAGTCTTGAATTTTCCACCCCAGTTTCAGAAGAGTTCATTGCTTGAGTAGAACCAAATAAAAGTAGACCAGTCCCTCTTCCCCCATCCATGCTTAGCGGAACTTCAGAGCACACCTAGGAGGGAAATCTGTTCCCACAGCACTGTCTTGTTCCTCTGTGCCCACTACCTATCAGCCAGATGCTACGTTAGAGTAAGGGACCTCCATGATCCGAGCCCAGGCCCCCATGCTTCCCTGGATCATCACGCCCCTGTCACCTCCCCCAGAGGCCATCTGGACTGTCTCCTTTAGGACTGAGTTCCCCACCTGGCCTCTGCTTGCTCTAGCCACTCAGTCCTGTCACCTGACACCCTCGGCCATTTCAGCCTTTGCCCAGCTGTGCATTCCTGAGCCCTGAGTAATCCCTAGCCCCTAGGACAGCAACTCCTCTGGTAGAGGTCCGGGGCTGCCATTGAGTAAAGGAGCAGGAAGTGTTTTTCCTCCCCTTCTCTTTCCCCCTGGTGTCATCCCTTTCCTTCCTCTTTCCCTCTCATAGTGCTTAGCTTCCCCAGGTTACAAACAGTAGCTGTCGGATTTGTCCGTGCCTTACCCACTTCCTGCCACTCTTCCATTCATGTTTGGAATACACAGGTACCTCTGCTAGCCCTGGGACCAAGGGGCCTGAGTCCTGTGGTACACCAACGGTGGATATCTGGGGCAGTGCAAACATCACTAACTGCTACCTGGATGTTGCCTCCTTTCAATAAAATACCACATTGCAACTGGAGGTAGATCCTGGGACAGGAAGCCGACTGAAACGAAAGCTTTCCAAGCTAAAGCTAAGGAGCACGTCAGTACGCAACAGGGTTTAGACTTTGGTGTCCTTCTGACTGTGGCGGCTGAACCTCAATTAGCAACACTCCAAAATGTGTACTTGCTTCTACTGAGTTCCGATAGTGGGACTTGGGAGCAGGGCCAGATCCAGATCTTGTTTGTTGTTTGATTTTCAGGGTCTCTCTGCGTAGCCTGGAACTCTGTGAACCAGGCTGGCCTTGAACTCATAAGAGATCCACTTGCCTCTGCCTCTCGAGTGCTGGGATTAAAGAAAGGAGTGTGCCATCACCAGTGAGCTTCACTTCTGAGAGCCATAATACTCCCCAGTTCCCAAATGCAGTTACTGTCAGAGGTCCTGAGCACCCCATCTACTGTCTAGGCCTGGGCGTGTTAATACCCTGACACCCAGGGCAGTGACTTGTTTGCTTTCTCTGGGAGGCAAGACAGATTGTCAGCAAGTGTGACAAGGTTTGTGGTCAGGCTTGTTGGAGGAAGAGCAAAGCCATAGAACTCTCCAGTGCTGAGAGGGTTGCTGTTAGAGGGGAGGGATGTAGGGGTGCTCCAGTATCTGCGAGAGGTGTACAGGCTGGGGTGGCAGGAGAGAGTTGGATGCAGATGAAGCCCACTGAGGTTTGTGACCCTGTCCCCATCTCCACCCTTGACAGAGTCGTGTTAAGGTCAAAGCATTAATTTTAACCTAGGTGGTGATGAAGAGGAGGCTCTTGGGTCCAAGGTCTATGGAAGAGGGTGACTGGACCTTGGAGGTGAGGGTGGACTTTGGTCTGGCTGTGGGAGTGCATCCTTTGTTAGGATGCCCCAGCCTCTCAGCCTTCCCTCGGAAGTGGTTTCCAGAGCTGGCTTTGTCTAGGACAGGCCTTTCCTACCATATTTTCCAGTGGGAATACTGAGGCACCTGGAAGGAGGTATCTCTCCATTAGGATGCAGAATCAGAGGGCTTCCCCATCAAGCCTGCTGGAGATGTGAGCTATACTCAATGCCAGGTATCTCATGGAGCTGTCCCTTGGATCCTGCCAGAGCAGATTTTCTTTTTCCTATCCCTAGTGAACTCTGGGTTCTCTCTGACTTTCCTTAGGCTGGTGTCCTGCAGTGTTAAGTAAGACCTGGCTTCTGAGCGGCCCCTTTAAGAGCGCCTTGTCCCAGACTCCGCTGTGGAATGCCAGCAAGCTGTCCTCAGTCTCTGCAGTCTCTGCGAGGGTTAACAACACTTCACTTCAGCTGTGTTGTCTGGAACCGGTTCAGACTGGTTTTCTGGAAAGTGCTTTGTCTCTCTGACTGAATCCTGGGAAGGGTCATGTGGAGCCCAGTGATGTCATGGGATCAAAAACTGACTCAGCATTTTTCTCCCCTTTCTTTGAATCAAGATAATATGTGTGCCACAGGTACAGGGCCATGGTGGTGGCACCTTGGGATGGACCAGTCATACTGTGCTCAGAGTATATCTCTGCCAACCAAAGAGCTTAGTATGACCCTCACTTCACACTCCCTGGAGGGGTCAGGCACACAGCACCTGAGGTCACCTCTGTTCAGGTCCTACACACACCATTACAATACAGGTGCCAGGTCCCTGGGCTGGTTGTCAGACCCATAATAGGCACAGTTCCTCCTCAGAAGGACCCTGTCCAGTAACAGCTGCCACTGCTTTTCTCCCACTTGGATTCCATGGCTTCTCAGAGCTGGCCACACCCCAGAGGCCTGTGGGACTCCTTCCTGCCCAGCCATCCTGAGGGTGTGAAGGAAGTCTTAGAGGGGTTTCTATGGCCTTGTCTTTGTTGTCCCTTCTCTAGCCAGCCTCCTCTGTGAGGAAAACAAAACCACCCTCCAAACTAAACTTCTCAGAAGGGGTTCAAGTGCTGTGTCCTCCCTTTCACATACAGAATGAGTGAAGAAGCATGCCGAACCCGCAGTCAGAAGCGAGCCCTTGAACCTGATCTAACGGAGGATCATGTGGAGAGCAAGAAAATGAAAATGGAGAGAGGACCATCAGAGCTGACGGTGGATGGAGACAGCACAGTGATGCCAGAGCCGGGTGCAGGCTCAGCCCAGGGGTTGCTGAGGACAACAGAGGCCATGGGCACAGGATCTGGCGAAGGGCTATTAGGAGATGGGCCTGTGGACATGCGCACCTCACACAGGTGAGTGAGAAAAGACAGAGGGCTGGGTTGGAACCTAACAGAGACTGGTGCAGGCCAGGATGTTCCTGAGTCCTAGGTTGGGACGCTGTCAGTGGCAGGTCCATGGGTCTCATGGGGGAGGAAGTCACCTGCTGTCAGTGGGTCTGCCACCTCTGGGGTTTGTGGGAGGACTGAAACATTCCTTTGGTGTGAGTGCCTCAGGGAGGCCAGGCTACCACGCCTTGTCTGTATCATTCCTCAAAGGAGGGCCCTCCCTGGCTTCTGTCATCTCTTCTGTGGATTTCTCCTATACATCACCAATTAGTTCAAGGAACTTTGCTGGAACCCAGGTTTCATGACACTCATAGGTGAAAGGCTGAAGGAAGTCAGACTCGACCTCTACCACAACTTCACACAGAAACCTTTTTTTCCCAGCACCTGCATTACACTTTCTTCAGAACACTCTAGAATGGATCATTTACCCCAAATTCTCACTGAGGACACAGCCTCCCATCCTGTGATGCATGCTTTCCCTGACTCCCCTTCTGTCCACTGGCATCTTGTACCTTTGGGGTTCTCATCTACCTGGTGCTTATACTCAGTGAGTTCCAGCATGGGTGGAGTACAGAAGGAAGCTAGTTCTCCACATGTTCCCTTAAGTGCACAGAGGTTTCAGTCTTCAATTTTGTTCAAAATCTGGTGTCGGGATCCTGAGGGCTTCCAGATTGGCCCTGTGCCTTAGAATCCTGAGGACTTGGGGTTCACTGAGAAACCCCAACCTCATTTCTACTGAGAGCACTCTGTGAGCTTGCCGGTAGAAAGGCTTCTCTCGTGGACACATGTGACGGGATCTGCCCATCATCTCAGGAAGTGCAAACAGGAAGCTGAGGAGTTCAAGGTCATTATCAGCTACATATGGAGTTGCAGACCAGCCTGGAACATTCAGGACCCTATCTTATTAATGATCCTCTTGCTCACTCAGAAACTTCTCTCCCTCTCTGACTGCTTTCTGCTGCCCTGTTCTAAAACTCAGGGCTTATTTTAGAATAAGTCACAGTGATAGGCTGAGGCTCCTTTTCTTCCCTCTGACTTTGTGGGTCCTCAGCTGTCTGGTGACCTCTGATGGGTGAACTCTCAAAGCAGGTGGAGAGGGAGTCGGTTCTTTGGGGTTATGCCAGGATGCTTCATGTTTTATTGTGGCCTGCTCCCTTGTGGGGTGGGATGGTGAAGTCCAAAGTTGTTAATGTTAAGAAAGATCCCTCTCCTGGGTACACCAGGATCTGAACCTCTGGGGCCCTCCCAGAGCTGTTGGTTCCAAACTGTCCTTTACTGAAGCTTTTACTAGTGACTTATTATGACATACTTCATATTTCAGGATAATCTGGGGAACAAATCACCCAGATATCCTGGATTGAGGGCTGCCTAAAGACTAGAGACTGCCCAGGGCTCTGCTGATGCAGGTGTAAGAGTAGAGAAGAGCTAGGCAGTGGTGGTGCATGCCTTTAATCCCAGCACTTGGGAGGCAGAGGCAGGCGGATTTCTGAGTTTGAGGCCAGCCTGGTCTACAGAGTGAGTTCCAGGACAGCCAGGGCTACACAGAGAAACCCTGTCTCGAAAAACCAAAAAAAAAAAAAAAAAAAGAGTGGAGAAGAAACCAAAACCTGAAGGCCAATGGGCAGAGTGGGGTCCAGGTCACAGGCTGCAGCTCTGCCTGGGCAAAGCATCTCAGCCACATTTTCTCCTGGTGAAATAGTCATAGGAAGTGTGTTCTTGGTGGCAACGTCTGCAGTGTGGGAACAGTCTGAAGCCTTGTTTTCTATGTTTGGTCATCCTTGGGTGTCTGGCCAGGGTCACCTTTAGGGATTTCCCTCCAGCAGTGTGTGTGTTTCTGTGGGTATCAGACAGGAGTTGAGTTCCAAGCAGATTTATGTAGTGAGTGTGTCCACCCAGGGTAGTGAGGGTTGAGGTACTCTTGCTTTGAGTCACCACAACAATTTATTAAATGCATATAGACAAGGCTTTGCAGGCTTAATGCTATATGTTCCCCTGTTCAGCCAATATGGCTGTTAATTTTCATACAGTGTCATGTCCACTCAACCTAGGAAACTGGTACACTTTTCTGAGGTTGATAAGACAAAGGTAGTCCAAAATTCAAATAATACAAATGTGTATACATTTATGTGCATATAAGGACCAATGTGCACCACATTAGTGACCACAGCTTTCCAGGTTTTGCAGTTAGATGAGCCAAACTAGAGGGGAGCATGTGGGTGGCATGTCAGCTGTATAGATTGTGCCAAAATAATTGAGTTTTTATATTCTCTCTCTGTGTGTCCCCCCCCCCCCCCAGTGTGTCTGACTAACTGGTAGCCCTGGCTGGCCTGGAACTATGGATGCGGACTAGGCTAGCCTTTAACTCAAAGAGATTGATCTTCTTACCTCTGCTTTCCATTGCTTGTTAAAGATATGTGCCACCATGCCTGGCCCTTTTGAGTTTTTATTAACTTGTGTATGTATAAGGATATGTGCATGCGTGTGTGCGTGTGTGTGTGTGTGTGTGTGTGAGAGAGAGAGAGAGAGAGAGAGCGAGAGCGAGCTTGAGTGCCTGTGTGTTCATAGAGGCTGGGGGTACCACTCATCAGAAGCTGTCCATCTTATTTCTTTTTCTTTTTTTTTCTTTCTTTCTTTTTTCTTTTTTTTTTTTTTTTTTTTGGTTTTTCGAGACAGGGTTTCTCTGTGTAGCCCTGGCTGTCCTGGAACTCACTCTTGAGACCAAGCTGGCCTCGAACTCAAATCCGCCTGCCTCTGCCTCCCAAGTGCTGGGATTAAAGGCGTGCGTCACCACTGCCCAGTCATCTTATTTTTTAAAACAGGGTCTCTCACTGACCTGAGGCATGGTAATTTGGTCAGGCTCTTTAGACAGCGAGCCTCATCGACCCTGTCTGTCTCCTTATCCCCAGTCCTGAGATTATTAGTGCCACCAAATCCTGTTGTTTCCTCAGTGCCTGCTCTGTAGCTTTAAAAAGTGTGTGCCTCAGGTCAGCCCAGACAAAGAGGTGAGCATGGATAATGCTCTGTCGATGTGGCCATTGCCCTCAAGGATCTTCGATTTCCTGATTGGACAGCTTAACTTCCAACAGATTAGCTTTGTTTGTTTGTGGGCTTTATGTATATGTCTGTTCTCTTTGATGCCTGGCTTTTATTCCACACCATGTGTGTGAGATTTATGCACACTGCTTCATAGTACAGACAGTGCCCTCTGTCCCTGTGGGTTCTACACTAATGGTTTCAACAATCACAAATCAGAAATGAGTGGGCTGGGGCGGATGTAATAGTAGTGATATATTTCTCACTGCTATAACAAAATACCTGACAAAACCTGCGTAAGGAGAGAAAAGTTTAGTTGGTTAATGGTTTGAGGATATAATCCACTGTGTCAGGGAGGCTTGGAAGCCTGCACATGAGGCATCTGGTCAGCAGTGTTTCTGTGATCAGAAAGCAGAGAATGGTGAATAATGCTGGCACACAAATTGCCTCATCCTTTATGTAGAATTGGACCCCATTCCATAGTATGGTGCTTTCACTCACAGTGAGTCTTCCCTCCCCTTATGATAGCCTGGAGGTGTTTCTTTTAGGTGATTCTAAATTCATCAAGCTGAGAGCCAAGTTTAACCATCACAGGTAGATCATAGGGCCCTGAGGTTAATGCCCAATACCAAAAAGCACGGGTGTACTAAGCATGTACGAACTTTCTGTTTGCTAGTTCCTAAGCAATATGACATGCCTGCTTACAGCATTCATGCTAAGTCAGGTGTTTTGAATGATGTACAACACAGCATGTAGAGATTCTGTGTAAACAGTCATGCTACATTATACCAGGAGTTGGAACCTCTCAGATCTGGGATTAGGGAGGAGACCTAGTACCAGACCACTGGTACCAAGGGTTTTGGATGTATGCTTCTGGAATTTCTTTTCTCTTTTCTTTCTGTGTGTGTGGCGGTATCTAAGAAGGGGTATCAGCTCACTGAAGCTGGAGTTTCAGGCAGTTGTGAGCTGCCTGATGTGGGTGCTGGGAATCGAACTTTGATCATCTGCAAAGTAGTGTGTGTTTTTAACTGCTGAGTCATTTCTCCAGCCTGCTTCTAGAATTGTATTTGGCTCTTTCAAAACTTCTCTTTTCGTTGGCATGTGGTGGTGCACGCCTTTAATCCCAGCTCTTGGGAGGCAAAGGCAGGTGGGTCTGTGAATTTGAGGACAGCCTGGGCTACACAGAGAAAGCTTGTCTTGGAAAGAAGAAGAACAACAAAAACTTCTTTCTGCCCGTGCTCCCACCATGGCTTTTTGAAGGCTTGGGTAGGCTCTGAGGGTAGCAGAGACATGGGATTTCCTTTTGAGGAGGTGGCTAGGTTGAAATCAGAATCACTAAGTGACGTCTGTGAATGTTTGTGCCTTATTGCAGCCAGGTGACTTGTAATATGGGTGGCTGATACAGCAGTGTGGTCAGAGCTCTATGACCGTCTCTTTCACTTTGGTGAAAGTTTTTCTGTCAGTCTCCTAATGTGTATTTTATATTTGGAATAATTGCGATTGGAGGGCAACCTGGGATTATGCTGAAGAAAGCATCAGATCTCCTACCCAAAAGACAGTGAGTGCCACAGTGAGACAGAAACTGTACTTGTCGGTAAGCAGAAGCCTTCCAGGGCTCACAGAATCTTCCCTGGAAGCACTCTCCCGGGAACTTTCTGTGAGAGAACAGTGAGGTGTGGTGTGTGACCTGGGACTACTACACGTTCTCCCATTCCTTCTTAAGGCTAGGCCAAAAATCGGCAGTTTATTTGGTGTGTGGGGCACAAGGCAGCACTCTGCCCATCATGGACTTGGTCCGTTCATTAACTTGAAAAGTTAATGGCCACAGCTATCACCCCAGCACTCAGTAGGACCAAGAGTTAAAGCATGGCCTGGGATAACATAGTGATACCTGTCTCGAACAAGGAAATAACTAAAATATGAAGAAGAAAACAAACAATATAGAATTAAAGTGATCAACTGAAAATGTTAACACAAAACAAGACAAAGTTGCCGAGGATAAAAGAACAAGAAAGAAGGCAAATGTATCCACAGAGTGGCCAGTGGCAGGGGTATCAGGCTGGACATAATAAAGTCCTGATCAGTCACACAATGATCTAAGTGATACCCCATAGAAAGATAGGTACCAGCCAAACAGTGGAGCCCTGGGTGACTTCATGAACATTGAAGTGGATTAAAGAAAGTGTCATCTCATAGCATCTGAGCCAAGTTAGAGAGGGACTTTGGAGGCGGGGCTCTCATTGTGTAGTTTTGGCTGACCTACAGCACACAGATTCTCCTCTGCTTCCTGGGTGCTAGAATTAAAGGTGTGCACTAGCTCAAAGAGTGACTTTTTTTTTTCATAGAGATAGATAAGGAAGGAACCAGTCATGAGCACATGCACAGAGCCCTGAATGCCCGAGGCTTAGACTAGATTTCATGTAAGAAATAGATAATCTTGGGCTGGTGAAAGGCTCAGTGGGTAAAAGCACTTGCTGGACCAACCGAGGTTAGTCCACAGAACCCATATAGGTGGAAGGAGAGACCCAGCTCCATAAAGCTGTTTTCTGCTCTCCATACGCACACTGTTCATGTGCCTCTACTCCATCATGTACAAACATGATAGTGATAATGTTTAAATAGAAGGCTACAGATGTCATGGTTTACTCTTGGTGATTGGTAATGCAATTAGACACAATCAACAAGGTTACAGAGGATATAGCCACTGTTGATTCACTTGGCCTGATTGATAATCTGCATAGCACAATATATAGCTCAAGTATGCATTGAACATTTCTGGGTTGTCTGTATGTAATAAAGACAGCAGACAATGGCAAATGTTGGGCAAGGATGTTTAGAAACCAGAGCCTCCCATATTCCCCTGGTCAGAGTGTCAAGTAGCATAAGTAGACATTTTCCTCCAAATCTAGACAAGAAACCATGAGAGAGAAATGGAATCACTTCTCCCTCACAAAGGAACTTGGGTGTCCATAGCCCCACCAACGTGATGCATGCCAGCCTAGAGGAGATAAACCCAGGTGTCTGTAAGGCAGGTTAATACTTCATTCACAGAAAGGAAGTAGAGAACATTCTAAGACAGATATACTATACCTGCCATGCTGAATGGACCATAGCAGACCCCAGTGACTGACCACCTATAATTAATTTACAGGACATGGCCAATAAAAGGGCATTCATGAGGCCCTGTGTCCTGTCTCCAACACTGAGAACAGAAGAAGGGAAAGGATTGGAGATGAGGCCCACAAAATGGCTCAGTGAACAGTGGGGCTTGCCACTAAGTGTGATAACCTGAGTTTGAGTCCCAGGACCCATGTGATAGAGACCATCTTCAGTCTCACGTGTTGTCCTCTCACCTCTGTGTTCAGACTGTGACACATGTGTACTCCAGTACACACAAAGCAAATATTAATTTAAAATTTTTCATTAAGCTGTGGAAAAGAAAGTATGCGAGGCTACGTGGGACCAGGTGGAAGAGAACAGTGCAAGGGGACATTGTGCTTCTTTTACTGCCATGTAGTTAGGCTGCCTCCAAACTCCTCCTCCTCCTCCCATCTCCTGAGTGTGTGCATTGCCACGCTGGACAGTACTGTTAATGTCCCCTCCAAATAGATGATTTAAGAAGCAAATGGGGTTGTGTTCCACCTGTACTGCAAACAAACCGGAAGGGAGGGCATGCTATAGTATGGCTACCATAGAAGATAGATGGTGTCTGTGTGATGCATTCATGGAAACAATCCTTAGAGGTTACCCCAGCTTGTGTGTCTTGTTCTGCAAGGTCCCTCGGCCATGAGATTGTGGGCAAGGCTGAGCTGGTACAGACAGAAGAAGCTGCTTGCTGCCCTACACCTCACTCCTAGTCTGGATCTCTGCTGAGCTCCAGCTGGCCTTGCACTCCTCTTTACCCCTCCCCCTCCTCAGTGCTGGGATAATAGGTGTGCCACCATACGGGACTTACCTGAACCCTTTCTGTGTCATCATCTTGGGCTGCTGCAGGGTGAGTCCTATGCACTATGTTGTTCTTGGAGAGGAAGAAAGTGCTGACAGTGTGGCTTACTTGAAGGGAATGACACTGCTTCACAGCAAGACTGTCTCCATGCCCCTCATTTACCCTGAGAGGAGGTTGTAGGTCTGTGGCCTCCAAGGCCGCCTTGGAGTCCAATGTCTCTTTCCAACCTGTCCCAGGTCGGTGCTAGCACCTGCCTTTCGGGGAGTTTGTGTCTTCTCCTCCCTCTTCACTTTGTGTCAGTTGCCATGTACAGGTTATGGCTACCTTCCCTTCAGCCAACATGGGGCCTCACCTTTTGGGAACTTGAGGTTGATCTTATCAGCGCTGATGTCCATGTCCTCCATGACAGGATCACTGAAAAAGGACTGAAGGGCAGTGGCACATATGTAGTATGTGCACATAACACACCTACCAGTTCTCCTGTATCTTCCACAAAAGCCAAATAGCTCTGAGAGTGTTGAGGGAGGGCTGTGTGATAGCCTTGCTTCCTCTGCAGTGATGGGACAGGCCTCAAAATATATGCATGATGCCAAAGCCAGCAGGTCAGGTCCCCACTAGAATGCCCTTCTCCAGTGGCTGCTTAGGACATGGTGTAAAGGCAAATCTGGAATAACCACCCATAAAAAGAGGCCATGCCAGTCAGTGATCTGCAAGGCACAATGAGAACAGTGCCCAGCATGGTACATGTTTTACTCCCAGCACTCAAAAAGCAATGGCAGGTGGATCTCAGAGACCAGCTCTGGTCTACAGAGAGCATTCCAGGACAGCACAGTGAATCAATCAAAATCTCTCTCTCTCTCTCTCTCTCTCTCTCTCTCACACACACACACACACACACACACACACACACACACACACACACACACACATTAGAAAAAGGATAAAAAGGAAAGCAAAGGTTTAGGCAGCTGGGGAAATGGTTCAGTAGATAAGTCGATCACTGTGTATGTAATCTTGAGAGCCAGAGTTTGGTTTCCTGTATAAAGGGTGGGCAGGACATAGTGGCTGCCTGGAACCCCAGCTCTTAGGAAGCACAGATGGGATCTGCAGGGTAAGCTGACTGACTAGACTAGACTAGCCTGAGTTGGCAGATACTGGGGTTCAGCAAAACATCCTGTCTTAGTGCATCAAGTGGAGAATTATCAAGGAAAATACCCTAAGTCAACTCTAGGTCTCCACACACATATGTACACATACCTCAGATGTATGTATACAATTGGTAGATTTACACACAGAGATGCATGCACACCACGGGTCAATATACACACAAAGGAAAAGCTTACTTATGCTCTAGGGATGTGGTTGTGTTCTGAGACCCAATGCCTTTGGACCTATGGTAAAGCCACAGGCCGTGGTGGGAGTGTAGATGGAGGAAGCTGCCCAGCTTCTGCCGGCTGGGGGTAGGAGAAATGAGAGTCCCATAGTCATCTTTGTGGGCACATAACACATGGCTTATAGACAGAGCCTCCTCTAGTTCTACCCTATAATGAGTTCTGACAGGCACATACACGTGAAGCAGAGAGGTTAAATAAAAAAGTATCACCCAGAACCTTCTTCCAAAGAGCCTTCCACAGTGCTCCACACACTCTTTATTCTCCTGGCTTCCCTTGCTCACCGTGGTTTGTGGTGTTGGTTGAGTTCTGCAGCCCTGTTGTTCTGTACAGCTATGATTTGGGCTGAATACCGCCGTGTCTATCATGTAATCATCTGGACACTGACCAGCCTTGCCCTTGCTACATGCCCAGCAGTTAATGGCAGGCTCCTGAGGTCTGTGCAGGTCTAGTCATGTTAAAGAAGCTGAGGGCTTTCCCCTTAAAATGTCCAGATTGTTTTTAGTGTATGTGGCAGCTTATTTCTTACATGACTCTGCCACTAGGTCCCTGACCTGCATCTGGGTCAGGTCCTCCTCTGTCACCTTCCCCTTCTTTCTAATGGAAGCACAAGGCCAGGTAGGTCTGTGAGAGAATCATAAGCCCATCATAAGCTGCACTTTGGGGTAACCACACACAAGCCAACCATGGGGACAGGTTGGATATCCTCCCCAGCATGCAGGCTAGGCGCTCAAGCAGTCTGCTGGAATTCTTCCTGAATAAACACCCGTGTCCCAGCTGTTAGGGTGATGTCTCGAGACACAGTCTCAGCATGTGCAGATGTGATCCCTCACCTCACATCTCTTGTAGTCCCTATCAGAAAACCTGTCCTTGGGCTATTCTCAGATCTTGAATTTTTTGTTCCCAGTGCCAGTCGAGTGCTGGTACTCACTTCCTTTAATTCTCTGCTGCCTGAACTTCAGTGATCACTGGGTGGCTTGAAGAACAGGGAATGCCTAAAGCTCAGAGAGAAGTCTGTAAGCTGCCTTGTCTCTTAGCCACTGCGTAGGCAAGTTCTACTCTGGGAACTCGAGGTATATGCCCTTAATACTGGTTCCTAGTGCTCTCCTGCCCCAGTTGCCATCTCTTAACTCATCTCTTAACTCATATGGTCCTTTCTATCTCTGATTCACTTTCTGCCTCTTTTCACTATGGGCTTCTTGCCTATTGCCTTTATACGTCTTTCTCCATGGGTCACTAAGAGAGGATCTGCCTGTATATTGAGTTGTCTGGGACACTAGAATGTTGTGCTTCAGTATCCTTTAAGTGACCCAGCCCATCTGGGCCTTTTCTCTTACATCAGCTTTGAGTGGTGGAGGGACCCCAGAATTCCCAGGCAGTGCCTACTCCACAATAAGCTTTCTGGGCTTGTGTGAGTGCTGGTCGTCAAGGCCCCCCCCCCCCCCCTTACTTTACTCTTTTAGGACAATAGTCCAGGCTGACCTCAGACTGACAGTCCTCCTACCTCAGCCTCCCAGATGTTGGGGGTTATGTGGCTTCCTGTAGGTCTCTGCCATTCCTGCTAAATCGGGTCATGTGTTGCTGGGCTCACCTTCCTGGAGCTGCTGCTTTGTCAGCCACTGTGGCACGTAACTAAAATTTGCAGGGACACAGGGAGCTCACTGCTAACTCACTTATATTCATAAGCATTTGCTCTCATGTATATATGTACACCACAAGTGTGCCTAGTGCCCATGGAGGCCAGTAGAGAGTGTCAGATCCCCTGGAACTGAAGGTATACAGGTGGTTGTTAGCTGAGTTCTCTCTAGCCTCATCTGTTGCTTTTTAATTGGTACTGTTTTCTGGCCCTGTGCTCTGGAGGGAGTTCTGCCTCCTATCCTGTGGAAGAACAGAGTGAAGAAGGTTCTTGGGTATATAGAGCAGGTAGATGCAAGAGTGAATGCTAACTAAGACTTGACAAGGTTTGGTCACCCCAGGTGCTCCAGCAGGAGTCACACCGGAAGGTAGACTGTTGTAGCCTGTGTGATGACTCTTTAGGAAAAGAATGGCAGGTCCCCTAGGAAGAGTCTGGGTTGTACTGATATTGTCAAGAAGATAAGCCCAAGAACCTAATAGTGAGTCTGTGGTGACCGGCTGGCAGGGAAGAAGAGCTCACAGCCCTGGTGTGATGTCTCAGTGCTGTGTGGTGTCAGATACTTCATGCCTCTCCTCAGAGTTCTGTTGTCTCTGTCTCATCGTAGAGTAAGACTTTTCACTGTGCTGAAGGGACAAGCCCTGGGGACTGTGTGAGCTTCCGAAAGAGACTGGAAGGGGTCGAGCCCCTAGATGCCTGAGGGAGGACAGCCAGAGAGATATCTGAGTTTCCTGCGGCTGAGGTTCAGGGAGGTGCCATGGTGACACAGAAGACCTGTATTCCCTCAGAAGTTGGAGACAGTGAAGGTGGTTTCTGATGGCTGGAGAGATGGGAGACATTTCAGTAATTGTGTGTTCATATTCTTAGATCCCAAACCATGGGATGATTTTTTGTGGGTGCCTAGTTCTACATTTGGAACACTTGGTGGGTTTGCATCGAAACTATGCTAATTAATCTCTTAGTGTTCTGGTTTTTGTATAAGTGCTGCCAAAGCAAGCATTTACTTTGTTTTTTAGAGACAAGGTTTGCAGTAGCCCAATCTAGCTCATGATGTAGCTGAGGAGAGCCTTGAACTTATGATCTGCTTCTACCTTCAAAGTGCTGGGATGGCAAGCCCATGTACTACACACACCAGCAGCATATAGCTCAAACTTTTTTCTTTTTTTCTTTTTTTTTTTTTTTGAAGTCTCACTGTGTAGCCTTGGCTGGCCTTGAACTCATGGAGATCTGCCTTCTTCTGCCTCCTGAGCACTGGATTTAAAAGTGTGCGCCACTGTGTCTGGCAGTGGTTTATATTTGGAAACCTAGCTTTGACAGCCAGGGAAAAAGTCACCATGGGTCATGATGCGTTGAGAAGACAAAACTTGGGAATCCACCCAGTGACCCGGTCCCTGGAGAAGAGAAACCTTTTTTTTTTTTTTTTTTTTTGACGCTGGAGAGATGGCCTTGACAGCTAAGAGCATTAGCTGCTCTTCCAGAGAACTCACGGTAGGCAGCTCACATTTGCCTGTAAATACAGCTCTAGGGATCCGATGGCTCCAGGCAGCTTTGGATTTGTGGAATATGACCATGGATGTTTAATGTAGTAGAAAATTTGAAAGTAATTATTCATTGAATTAAAGGTGACTGTAATAAGCCTCTGAAATAGCAGCATACATACATGGTATTTTTATGCTCCTTGGCTGGCTGATGGGATATGTCTCAATATACCCATATTAAGTTGAAAGTTGTAGAGCTGGGGTTTAGCTCAGTGGTGAAGTGCTTGCCTAGCAAGTGTAATAATGCACTGGGTTCAGTCCTCAACTCTGAAAAAAAAAAAAAAAAGTTGCAAGTAACAGAAGTCAGTTCACTTTGAATCCACCCAACAACATGGGGGTTCTGTCCCTGGGGCTGTGGCTGTGCTTCCTGATTTTCTATTATCATAAAACAAAAATCCTAAGGCACGGACCACCTCTGCTTAGTAATTCTCTTGGAACACTTGACTGCTGGGCCATTCTTCACTTCTGTACTAGATGGTGGCTATTAGAATGGAAGTGTACACAAGAAGCCAATGCTTGCAGTGCTGAAGAGAATGGTGGCTGTGTGTCTGTCCATCACAGGTGCTCTTTTACAGCTGCACCGCGTCATGAGCCTGCCCCATGGGTGTGTGGACGGTGTTCCCGCACACTGTTTTTGAGACGGACTCTCTGTAGTCCAGGCTATACTCAGATTCATTGTAATCCTCCTGTTGTAGCTCTTCTCTGGTGCTAAGATTGCAGGTATGAGCCACTACACCTGACCCCAAAGAATATTTTTAGAAGTAAGTTAGCCTTTTTTTTTTTTTTTTTAATTTATGTGTGTGAGTGTTTTGCTGGCGAGTATATTAAGTGCACCGTGTGGGCCGGGCAGTGGTGGCGCATGCCTTTAACCCCAGCACTAGGGAGGCAGAGGCAGGCGGATTTCTGAGTTCGAGGCCAGCCTGGTCTACAGAGTGAGTTCCAGGACAGCCAGGGCTACACAGAGAAACCCTGTCTCGAAAAACCAAAAAGGAAAAAAAGAAAAAAAAAAGTGTACCGTGTGCCTGGTGCTGGAGGTCAGAAGGCGGCACTGGAGTTAGCTGTTCTGAGTCACCACCATTGCAGTGCTTGGAACTGAACCTAGTATTCTGCAAAAGCTGTAAGCACATGTTTGTCTGTTGATCTGTCTTTAGCCCCAAAGCTTAAGTCTGTTTAGTATTTGCAAAGCCCTCTTGTGCACCCCAATGTGAACAGATCACTGGGACGCCACAGGCAAGCAACCTGGACTGTTCTCAGGGCCTTAGCTTCCCCTGGTGTCCTTTTAGTGCTCCGGGACCCCTTTTGGCATTTAGTCTGCAGCACGTCTTCCTCTCCTCAAGACAGTTTGGAGGTCTGCTGAGCAGGTGTTGCTCTGCTGCTGCCCCTCCACCAGGCTGGGCCATCTGTAGCTGCGGCAGGGCTGAGGGGAACCTGAACTGTCTGTCAGCAGACCTGTGCAGCTAGCACCAGTCTTGAGCCTCTTGTCAGGCTGGCTGGGTGTTGGTTGTTTCTCTCTCCCATCACACCCTTTAGAAAGAAGCCTCTGCACTGCCTGTGCTAAAGTGTAGGGTTCTGGCCACCTCCCCAAGGGTGGGCTGTCCGTTCTAGTTACTTAGGATTCTCCTTCTGGGAGTTAAACCTGATCTCCCGAATGCCTGTGAACTCACATGTGTGTTGGTGGTACCATTGGAATGTTACAACACTCATTCCTGCAGGTACAGAGGGACTCCAAATGCTCCACATTTGTGTCCGTGAAGCTTCCAACTCCACATAACCTACATTACTGAACTTTGCTCATCAAAAGAGTCTACTTAATTTCAGGTCACAATCATCAGCAGGGATTTTTTGTGATGTTATATGGTCTTTGTGTTGATTACTTTGAGTATAAAGTCTTTACTCCCTTTTTTCTTCTAGGAAAGTACATGTGTCACACCATAGAACTACCTCACCTATCTGTCCCCCTTAGCCAAAGAATATTGGAAAACACATTTCAGGACTCCAGTGGTGAATTGTCTTCTGTGCCACAGATGGAACCACTGAGCATCCTGAGACTGTCCATACACTGAGACATGTACTGCCTCACCTGTAGCTGGGTACATCTTGAAGCTCAGATATCTTAAGTGCACACTAGGTGGCTGTACTGGCACCTATACTGCCCCCTTTTAGCTTTTCCCAGCATGCAGACCAATTTTATTCTGCAGTTGAGCGAGCTGGTCTCTTCTCTGGGAGGTATGATTATATATGTTTGCTGTAGGTCCAGCTTCTACTTTGTTGGGCATCCATTGCATGTTGTGTCTCTGAGGAGAGTTGACCTGGTAATGGCAGGACGAAGCTGGGTTAGTGCTACAGCCAGTGCCCTCGTTCTCACACTCTTGTACTGTGGACCTCCCCTTAACCAAATGTCATCCCAGTGTTGTATTAGTTGGTGACCTGCTGTGGGATAACCTACTGTGGAACAAGTTCCTGTTTACTAAGGAAATAGAAGGGCCACATCTCTGTCTTCACTGTCTCTTTCTTATCAAGTTGAGGGTACTGATGTGACTGTTGCCAGTGGTCCATGACTTAAGCTATAAAGATGAGCTCTAACTTGACACTACAAATGAGACATGGTAACCTCTCAGAGCTCACAGTGCATGGGACTAGCTTTTCTCTGTGCAAATGTTCTTTGCTGAGCAACTCTCAGGCTCCCCCATCCTCCAACAGTGGCAATCTAATTTCCAGGGAGCCCAAGTTGTCTGCAGGGCTTGGCTGAGTGATCCTGGGAAGTCACTTAGCCCACCCGTGACTTATGTCTTCCTTTGCACACTGGAAGGAAGGGCACACTATGGTTGGCAAGGGTGGCCAGGGTTCCTACTGATGGCTTCTGCTGTGTTTCTGAGCCAAGCACATAGGACTTAGCTTTCCTAAGGCACCAGCTGTTCTTGGGTAGGTGACAAGCCTCTGAGCCCATTGGCATGCACACACATTGACTGTGGTGTGTGTGTGTGTGTGCACACATACACCAGCTGTTTTTACAATCCTCAGCTGCTCTACACACACAGACAGACACACACACACACACACACACACACACACACACACACACACACACACACACACACACACACCAGTTGTTTTTACAACCCTCAGCTGCACTTCTCTGTCCTTATCTAGAAAGAGGTGGCAGTGCAGGCTGGGTACCGCTTAGCCTTGCTGTTCTGTGGTGCAGTCCCACAGGACACATGCTGCTTCTCCCTATGTCTCACTATGCTGGAGCTCCAGAGCCACGGTCAGATGTAAACTCTCCAGGAATGTGATGACATCACTTTCAGAAATCCCACCCCAGCTGCTTACCTCTGTGGTAGAAAGGCAGAGCGTGTTCTGCATCCTAACTTTCCAGCCAGAGGCCTTTAGGTTATAGCTGGGAGGGATGATGATAGGTGCTGAGCAGGGCCTGCTAACAAGGAGCAGATGGGCCCTACAGCCCTGTTTGTGTCTACTTACCCCAAGACAGGCCAGCCAGGACTGCCATTTCTGTCACAAGTGTCCCTAAAGGAGAAAACATCAGAGGGCAGCAGGCTTTTGTGGGGGTGGTTGTCCATGTGAGTTTGCTCTTGTGCCCAGATGGTATGAAAGGTCATTGAAAAGTGTCACCTGGGGCTGCCAGATCAGTCTGATGGGGACTAGTGCCCAGTGTTAAAGCTCCCTAGTAGGTGCCAGGCATGGTGGTGCACATGTTTTGCCCCAGCACTTGGGAGATAGAGGCAGATGGATCTCTTAAGTTCAAAGCTAGCCTGGTCTACATAGCAAGTTTCAGGACATCCAGGGCTATACAGAGAAACTCAGTTTCAAAAATGGGGGCTCTCTAATAGGACTTTCTAGAAGTGGCCCAGGGTTTGGGTGGTACAATGAATGGGACAGATGGAAGTGCTCTTACCTTTGAGTTAGAGGTACCGTAGGTGGTGCCTGAAGTAGAGACTTTTTATTCTGCTATTTGGTTGTCTAGGGTCAGCCTGCCCTACCTATAGACAGGAGGCTGCCTCCACTGCCCTGTGTGGGGAGCTGCCACATGTGGTTTGACAAACTGGTACAAGCCTCTCCTGCCTGCCTCCTTGCTCCCTGCTTTGTCCCAATAAGTGTCCTGTCTGTGGGGACAGTCTAAGGAAGGAGGCATAGGCCTAGTGTAATAGTTTGAAGCAGTGCTGGGCTAATGCTTCCCTGTTCAATGGTTCTGCAGCTTAGCTGCTCCCCTGTCAGCTGTCCTGGCTATGCTGGCTCCACACAGTCACATGCAGTGGCTGACACTGGCCAAACCCATCCTTACAGAGAGACAGAGAGAGCTTATCCCTACAACTTGTGGCTCAGAGCAGTTAGACCCTCCTAGTGCCTGTGTCCTGAAAACCTATACGGAAGCTGTCAGGCTGCTATGATCTGGCCCACAGATTGAAACCCTTTCAATGGTTTGGTGTTTAACAGCTACCCACATGTGCAACCTGAGTGGTCAGGACACAGGTAGACCCCATTCCTCACACCTTTTGCTAGCCTGTAAGGCTAAAGAGGCATCTCCCCTAGATTGTATTAAGGCTCAGGAATGCTTCCCTCTAATCCAGATGGTCAAGGCTGGGGACGCTCCTGGAGTACTAACCCTGCCCATGCCTCAGGCTCAGGTCTATGTGTAAGTCAGTGTCTGTCAGGGGAGTCTGCTATTGTCCAGCACTTTTCTTTTCTCTCTTTTTTTTTTTTTTTTTTTTTTTTTTTTGGTTTTTCGAGACAGGGTTTCTCTGTGTAGCCCTGGCTGCCCTGGAACTCACTCTGTAGACCAGGCTGGCCTCGAACTCAGAAATCCACCTGCCTCTGCCTCCCAAGTGCTGGGATTAAAGATGTGTGCCACCACTGCCTGACTGTCCAGCACTTCTGTCTGTGGCCTCCAGGAAACTGGCCTGCCTGCTCTGGAGAGGCAGCCACTGTGGCCTGGTAGCAGAACATGCCAATCTCAGAGTTTGCTTTGCACAGACAGCCCCATCTTGTCAAGGTGGGACAGGTCCTTTAGGGACAGCAAAGCTGCAGTAGAGCTCTGACTCTGCTTGGTGCTGAGACATCTGAGGGAATGGGGAAAGATAGTGTTCCTTAGGAGGCGGAGGCAGCATAACTTTGCCTTCTCTCACTTTGTGGAGCACTTTCAACAGCCTAAGTCACTAACCCACAGCTTTGTGGGTGCGTCTCCTCTCCACAGGAAAATGCTAATGCCTATAGGAGCATCACTATGGGGACAGGCCTCTGGCTTTGTGTAGAAGCCCCATGGCTTCTTCCACCCAAGTCAGCTCAGTCATAGGTGAGTCCAGCTTTCCCGACCTCAAGGTTGGGGTGGTTGGGAACACTTGTTCTAGAGCTGCATGGTCCTGTCACTGAGGCACCGTGATCCTTCTGTGCCCTTATTGAGAGCTAAAGCTGTACCACACCTATGTCAGGGGATAGGCTCAGGGTGGGCAATCCCTCCTGTGAGTTAGAGACACATATGCTGTGTAGAAAGGAAGGCAGGCCTATTCAGAGGGCAGGGTAGCTGCACTTTTGTATATCCTGTACCATCTGTCTGTTTTCTCAGACATATACAAGGTGACAAAGGCAACATCTGAAAGCAGTCCCTTGGGAAACAAAGGGACCCTGCAGGTCTGCTGTCTTCCTTTGGCTTATGTGCCCTGGGGCCAGGGGTCCATTGAAGGGTGATGGGATAGATCATGGCTGGCCAGGGCTTGGTGGAGAGGCATGGAAGTCAAGCTAGTCAGTGTTGTTGTGCAAGGTTTGGGTGCAGACAAGTAGGTGGATAGGCCATGGTAGCTAAGCTGGTCCTGAGGAGGACGTGGTCCTCAGTGATGTAGGTGTCTTTGGGCCATAAGCCATGATTGGTTCAGAGCCAAGTACACTGCACACACACAGTGTCTCAGAGACCTGTTGGACACACTATGAGGGCCTTAGGTGCTATGTTGTTCATGTGTAGCGTGGGTGTAGGCAGCAACCTTTTCTTTGGCTTTCTGCAGTATGAGGTACATGGGAGTGTTTATGTTTAGGATTTGTAGGGCTTGGGTGAGCTTCCCCTTAACTAAAGTTTAGGGTGGTTTTTTTTTTTTTTTTTAAATATTTTATATTTAAGTATTTTGTATGTATACGTTTGGTTTTGTGCACTTGAATGCTATGTCTGTGAAGAAGGTTGTGTCAGATATTCTGGAACTGGGGTTACAAACAGTTATGAGCTCTAGTGTGGGTGCTATGAACTGAACTCATGTCCTTTGCAATACCGGTTTGTCCTAACCACTGAGCCATTTCTCCAGTCGCTAGGGCCATTCTTTCTTTCTTGTTTCTATTCTGTTGCTGCCTGTGAACTTGTCTTCTCTCCTGTTTCTTGTGTGTTCCAGTGGGCCATGACACTAAGGATAGAGTCACTCACTGTTTGTCACAGCCAGAGTCCTCACTGCATGTGGGTGCCAAGAAGATGTGGGTTTGGGAAGTCCCATTTGAGAACTACTCTCCCCAAGGCCAATTCCTCCATGAAGTTTCTTCTCCAATCAGGCTGAGGGGACATGGATAGGAACTGAGCACCTCCTCTGGTGTGGGCCATCCCCGTGCTCAGCCCCTTCTCCAGGACACGGCACACATCCCTGGTAGGAGACAGCTTTTGGTGCTAATGGCCAGACTAGCTTCCTTCTGGAGATGTTTCCTTGTGATGTGAAGTTACTTCGTCACTGTGTTTCACTGTGTGTTCCCAGCATAGGCAGGCAGGACAGGCTCACACAGTATCCAGGAGAATGCAGTCCTTCCGACGGGCTGGCCGCGCTCCAGAGCTCTCCACGCCTCTCATCATTTACGCTCCTGCCTGTGGGCTTTATAAAAGCCTCCCTCTGAAATCATGCCTGGGACCCGTGTGTTCTAGGTCCTGAGTTAAAAGCCATCTAGAAAAGTACAGAGAATCTTGAAGGTGCTTCTGTTAAAAACTGAGCTGCTGTGGGAAGCTTTTCAGTTTGGAAGGGACAGGGGCTTGTGGTCTCCTCTGTGTGTAAGAGATGACCACAGGCGACTGGATGCCTGGAGGTTGCACAGAAAGGGGAAAGTGGAGCCTCCATTTTCTGACACCACCTGAACCCTTACCTCTCTTCTCAAAATGAAGGCTGTGTGTCACAAACCGGTTAGAACTGCCCGTTGCCATGGTTTTCACATTGGAAGGCACAGTTAAGGGTCATGTGACCAGGGAGGGAAATGCCTTTGTCACATGACTTTTTGGTGGCCTGATTAGCATAGAGGAAGTTAGCTCTGGGCCGGCTGCTGCTGGGATGCTGATACTGATAGCAGTGACATCATCTCTGAGATGAGTTATTGATTAGTTGGGGCCCAAGATGGGGTCAGAGAGCACAATGGTCAGGGCTGTCTTCCAAGGAAGCCTAAGCCCAGGATGGTCTCTGCCTCAGCCCTACCCTTATCTCTCACGGAAATCTCAAATTTTATTAGACGACTCACCTCAGAAAGATAGAAAAGAGATAAACCCCACAGTTGGATGTTCTTCAGTCTGTCCAGGAAGCCAGTCCTGGACTGTAATTCTGTCCTAGGTGCCTCTTAGGCCTAGCTGTTCAGTCCACTCGGGCGTCTTCCTGGGCCAGTACCACAGCCACAGCACTGGGCTACGCCTCTGCTACGCAGTAGGCAGTTGATGGTGTGCACAGTCAGTGGGCCTGGAATCAAAGCTGTCAGATCACCTTGAAACCTGACCTTGGGTGGGGGCCCATGGGACTGTCCTTGAGGAAAAACAGACTTGGAGTGTTTGAAGAGACCTGAGGGAGATAGATGCCCAGGTTCTTTCTCTTAAACTTTTTTAAAAGATAGATAGATAGATAGATAGATAGATAGATAGATAGATAGATAGATAGATAGATTTTTTTGTACAACAGCGCTTTGCCTATATGTATGTCTCTCTGAGGGTGTCTCATGCCCTCGAACTGAAATTCAGAAACCTGTGAGCTGCCATATGGGTGCTGAGAATTGTGCCCAAGTTCTCTGGAAGAGCGACCAGTGAGTGCTTTTAACTGTGGAGCCATCTCGCCAGCTCTCAATTTTTTACATGATTTCTTTGTTTTGTGTGCATTGTTGTTTTGCCTGCTTGTGGCTGTCCAAATACCTGGAACTTAAGTTACAGTTGTGAGCTGTCATGTGGGTGCTGAGAATTGAACCTATGTTGTCTTAATCACGGAGCCATTTCTCCAGCCCCTCCGGGGTCCCTTTTAAATGACTGGTTTCTGGACTGCCGAGGCCTGACATTCAAGAACCCCCAGGCTTGGCCCTTCAGACGTTGTCCTTACCCCGGCCTGACGATCAGACAGCAACTGCTGAAAAGATCAGGCTGTGGCCAGTGTTCGTTGTATAGCTGTCTTGTAGGAATCAGGAAGCCAGAGCCAGCATCTGGCCAGTCAGCCTCTGCCCCCCATGCCTACTCTTCTTGAGAATATGGCTGGCAGGAACCAGTGGTAGGGACCCAGAAGCTCTTCACCCAGTGACTCACCTCATTCTGCTCTAGCCCAAACCACAAGAACAGATCTGCACTGTGACTTCTACCTAACTTTTAACTGTCTCCTGTGTCACAGTGCCACCTAGTGGACATGTTCTGAGATGCTTTTCCACAAGCGAGCTAGGATACACGCCCAGGGGCAGTTTTCTGGACAGTACTTTTTCTAGGACTTGCTGCCTCTCCCCACCCCCTTCCTGTGTTACAGCAACAGAGTGAGCACATTGGTTTTAAGGATTTAGAAACAATAAATGTGTATGCCCTCTAACACCCTTCACAAAGAGGGAAGTCTAATTTTGGGGTGCTCCTGTGTGGGTTAACTGATGTAGACTGTTGGGCCAGCAGCTTAGAGACTGGTCTTCAGGCAGTGTGGAAAGAGTGGTCAGTGTTGTGGAACTCTGGCAACTCATAGTGTGTACCACTCCTGCGACAACTGAGCTCCTAGGGAGACTGGCTGCTTGCTCACAGGGAAGAGTGAACTTCCTACCACAGGATGTGTGTTAGAAGGTTGGTGACAGCGGTGAGTGTTCCATGATGTAACTTCCTCTGAAAATTGAGTGTGCAGGGTTGAGGGCAGAGCCACCACATTCTACAGACCTGAGCATGAAGTCAGTGAGGTAAAGGCCTAAGCCTTCATGAGAGTGGTTCTTTTGAGTTTGAAAACGTGTAGCCACTGCAGCCACTTGTCCTAGGTAGGACAGTGCAGCAAATGGCCCTAGGTCCCCTTGTGAGGTCGAGAGCAAAAAGCTAACAGTACGCCATTGTGCTGTTTGGTCTTCTGGGGGCTGTATGGGGCTGGGTTAAGGGAGGGGTGGGCTTTGCATTGGGTAGTTCCCAGTGTCCATGTGCCCTTGGCTTTGGAGTGCTCACATCCATCCTACCCAGCACTTGGGAGCCGAGATAGCAGACTAAGATCTGAAGCTCTGTGTTTACCTGTGACAGAGTTCTGGGGTTGAGTAACACTTTCTGAAGCATCCGTGCTACACCTGAGTACTCAAAGACGGAGCACACCATCTGTTGTGGCCGGCCCTGATGATCAATGATATCCATGATGCAGGTGGCAAGAGGAGGCACCTAGGGGTGATCAGGCATCTAGGGTAGGCTGGCAGTGCCTAGTGCTCTGCACCTACTGCTCTGTTGTACTCTGGCCTGCCTGGTGCTCTACCCCACTAAGCACCTGTTATCTCCATTTGACAGTGACATGAAGTCTGAGAAGAGACCTCCCTCGCCTGATGTGATTGTGCTCTCTGACAGTGAGCAACCTTCAAGCCCAAGGGTAAATGGCCTGACCACAGTGGCCTTGAAAGACACCAGCACTGAGGCGCTCTTGGTGAGCCTTTGCAGAGCCTGTGCCCATGCCTGGAAGCCCGACTACCCCACCTTGCAGAGCTTCTGCTGAGCTTTCCCCAATTGTGTGCTTTTGCTCTCATAGAAAAGCAGCCCAGAAGAGCGAGAGCGGATGATCAAGCAGCTGAAGGAGGAGCTGAGACTAGAGGAAGCAAAACTGGTCTTGTTGAAGAAGCTGCGACAGAGTCAAATACAGAAGGAAGCCACTGCGCAGAAGGTACCTGTGCTCTGCCTACCTCAGAGCCTTAGAGAGGCTGGCCCAGGGTCAAGGCCCAACTCACGGGGTGCTGTGGCATTATATGGCACCAGGGAGCAAGCAGAAAATAATGTTAGGGGTGGCGGCGTGTGGGCATGTGGCTGTTCCCAGACTAAGTCCTGCTGATGCATCCTGCTATCTTGTAGCCTACAGCTTCCTCAGGGAGCACTGTGACCACCCCTCCCCCACTGGTGCGGGGTACCCAGAACATTCCTGCTGGCAAGACATCACTTCAGGTTAGTGTACCCTTCCTGCTTGTTAGCCAGCACCACCACTATTTATAGTCAGGCTCCTGAGCAGCCCTAGTCCTCGGTCCTGTGGAAGCAAAGGCCACCTAACTATTCTCTCCAAGTAAGCATGGGGCCTCCACAGTCTAAAGGACCAGAGTGTCACATGTACCCCAAAGTACACCACCAAACTAGGCTACTAGCGATGTCGCAGACTGGTCAGTGGTGATTGGTCAATAAGACTGAAAGAATGGCTGGAGTAGGCCAGGCACCCTTTAGGTGGGCTTTACTGAGGCCTCTCAGCGCAGGCCTCTGCCCACAGACTCTGGGGCTCTGTCATACTCTTCATAATACCTTCCTCAAGTTCCCACGGCTCCTTGTAGAGTAATGTATACAACAAGTACTAGTTTAGTTTATCTTGGGTTTTTAATTAGCTTAAAACAAAAACAAAACCTAGGGCTGTAGCTTCATTGTTGAATGTCTGCCTCATGTTACAAAGCCCTGAGTTGAAGCCAGGTGCTCACACCTTTAATCCCAGCACACAGGACGCAGAGGCAGGTGGATCTCTAGTCAGTTTGAAGCCAGCCTGTTCTGCAGAGTTCCAGAACAGCTGGAGCTGTTACACAGAGAAACCCTGTCGGGGGGTGGGGAGGGACTTGGGGGGAGAGATGACAAGAAAAGCAAAACAAACAAAAATAAAGAATGCCCGGGGTTTCATCCCCAGTACCACATAAATTAGGATATTGCCTTAAACCTCTCATCTCAGCACTGGGGAGGTAAAGGCTGAAGGAATTCTAAGAGGAATGGAAAACTCATATAAACTTGGGCTTTGGTGTCTTTGACAGACCTCCTCCACTCGAATACCTGGCAGCATCATCCCACCACCACTGGTCCGAGGTGGGCAGCAGGTGCCTGCCAAACTGGGACCACAGGCCAGCTCTCAAGTAGTTATGCCACCACTTGTCAGGGGGGCCCAGGTGAGTCAGGTATGTGTGTTGTATGTATGCTGGGACAGGACCAGGTGCCCACCCCTTCTATGGCCTGCCAGATTGGTTAGTCTCAGTGGCATTTCTTGTCCCCTCTCTCCCAGCAGATACACAACATCAGACAGCATTCCTCTACGGGACCTCCACCCCTCCTCCTGGCCCCCCGTGCCTCAGTGCCCAGCATGCAGATTCAGGGACAGAGGATCATCCAGCAGGGACTTATTCGAGTCGCCAATGTCCCCAACACCAGTCTGCTCGTCAACATCCCTCAGGTGAAGCCAGAACCTAGGTGGGAGGTTGGGGTAGGCTCAAGTCCTGGAAGGTCTCCCAGTACCATTGTGTGCACTGGTGATAGGCTGGAGAGGCACTGAGGGTGGGGAGGAGTTTTAGCTGTGGAAATCACAAGCAGATTAGCTTCTAGCAGTTAGGAAGCTATTGAGAAAGTGGGGACTGCTTCAGGGTGCAGGCATTGAGGGTGCAGGCTTTGAGGCCAAGAATGGGGAGACCACTAGAGGGACACCAGAGGCTTCTGAAGCCTGCCAGCCTTTAGAAAAGCCACTGCTGTAGCACCTCCCCCCAGCTCCTGCTGACTTGTTCAGCTCCTCTGGGCAGGCTGGGAGGACAGCTTGTCACAGATTCTTCTACAGCACAGTTGGCTATTCTTAGCCATGTGTCCCTCCACCTCTATACAGAGTCTCTGAGGTGGGGAGGGTCTGTCCCCACCACTGGGTAGCAGGATGGGAAGAAAAGGGCAGTTTTGTCTGACAGATGAAATTACCCAGTTTGCAGGCCTTTTGCTGACGAGCCGAGTTTTTTCTTCCTTGTTTGTCATGTCCTGCCCTCCTCAGCCCTCCCTAGACAAGACAAGGCTGGATTCTGGACAGCTCTGACAAAGGGTGTTTGTCTGTGTTAAGGTCCATCTCTAGTGCACAAACAATGGCCATCTCTGCCACCTCCTTAGAAGGGCGTGTGTCCCAGCTGAAACAAAAGGCCTAGAGAATGGGCAGCACCTCACTGGCAGCACCCACGTCCCACCTCTGCTATGTTCAGTATGCCACCAGGAAGCTCTGCCAGTGATGGAGCCAGGGCCCTGGCTAGTCAAACGCTGGAGACCTAAGCTGGGTCCTTAGGTAACTGCTCACCTGGGGGAAGAGTGTGCAGTTCTCTTTGTATCCTCTGGGAATCGTTGACAATTCCCCACAACACCCAGGAGCCCAGGCCACAGACGGTCAGCTTGGTTTCAGGAATGCAGCAGTGGGGCGTGGGGACCACCCTAGTGGGGTATGAAGCTGGTATAGCGAGGACCGAACAGGAGCTGCATTTCCCCGTGTACCTGTGCACACTCAGAACTTCTAGAAGCAGCCCTCTGGGTATGGACTGCACTGCAGCTTCCCAGTTTGCTCTTGCTGACTTCTGGACATCCAGGCTGGGTGCACAGAATCTAAGTGGCCTGGCCATGTCCTGGGCTTGGCTTTATCTTTGTCTCCTTGTCCCTGCAGCCATGGACCTATGTGGTGACAGGCCACGTAGATTTATTTTTGTTTGTTGGTTTGTTTTTGAGACAGTGTCTTACTATTTAGCCCAGGCTTGAGCTCCAGATCTGCCTCCTCTTGCCTCCTAGAGCTGGGATTGACGGAGTGGACTGCTATACCCAACTCAGATCTTAACCCTATAAGGACTCCAGTGTACCTCTGGCATGGAGCCTGCCTTAGGTGGCACTCTCAGCCTCACCCAGTTGTCTTCCACAGCCCACCGCAGCCTCCCTGAAGGGGACAACAGTTGCCTCTGCTCAGGCAAGCTCCACTCCCAGCAGTGTGGCTTCTGTGGTTGCATCTGCCGAGTCTCCAGCTAGTCGACAGGCTGCTGCCAAGCTAGCACTGCGCAAACAGCTGGAGAAGACACTGCTAGAGATCCCCCCACCCAAGCCCCCTGCTCCAGAGATGAACTTTTTGCCCAGTGCTGCCAACAATGAGTTCATCTACCTGGTCGGCCTGGAGGAAGTAGTGCAGAACCTGCTGGAGACGCAAGGTGAGTGGATGGTCTCATTTTGCACTGCAGTCTCTGGGGAGACACATTCTAGAGTTTCCACCAGTTCTGCTGTGACCCTAACCCTAACCCTGGTGTGGGTAGGGGTGAGGTAGAACATCTGCAGGAAACTGACCCTTGCATGAGTGTGGGTTACATGAAGGCAGAAGAAGTTTTCAAAGCTTGGACCAGGTTTCTTACACTGTCATTGTGGATGATATAGATAGGACATCTTCAGGACCCCATTGAAGCAGCACAGAAGGGAAGAGAGTGTGGATGACCCAGTTGGCACCCAGACACAGGCCAAGCATCTTGGTATTGAACTGGCAGCAGGATAGTGGTGATCAGCCTCACCTCTTAAAGTGTCTGTGTCAGATACCAGGAGCAGAGAAGGAGATGAACATGCCTAGATCCAGGAAGCCTTGGTCCTTAGTCCTCCCTCTTCTGACATGGGTATGAGGGACAGAGTGTGCACATAGAAGGACTTCTGTTCACTCCAGAGAGTACAAAGAGGAAAGTGTTGGTGGGAGCATGCATATCTCTGCCCATCGCCTCCCTGGAGCTGGGTTGTTGTATGGCTGGTATATGCTTCAGACTTCCAGAACCCCACACACACACTTGAGTTAGGGCCACACCTAGCAACACGCTAGCGCGCTGGTGGCCCATAGTCTCTGAGGTTTGCATATTCCCTCAGTAACTTTCTGCAGTGCTCCTTAAGCACCGACATCTCTCGGGGTTCCAGAGGAGGCTAAGCATGCACTGCTGGGAAGCCTGGGTGCTGGCATTCTGTAGTCAGGTGACATTGAGCAAAGAACTGCTGGACAGAGGTACCCACTCATGAAGAGCACTAAGTGCATGCAAGTTCTGGATTCCCTTCCCAACAGGAGGGACTATGGAATACCAGCAGTCATTGGGGTCAGGCTTCCTCTCCTGTTCCTCTGTAGCAGAGCACTGGCCCAGGGCAGGTGCGGTCAGGGCTGTGGACAGCTAGTGCCACTACTGTGTCTTACCTCTGGGGCCTCCCCAGAATCTTGCCTGCAAAGTCCCTCTGTGCATTTGTCCCTCTGTCCCATCCATGCTATGGCCTGCAGTGAGGCCCAGAGTACCTGTTAGCAACTCAGTAATTAATGCAGCTGCTCCTGGGGCCTAGGCCTAGTTCTACTGCCAGTCATATGAGGAAATTGCTCGTCTCCTGGCCTTAGCCGTCTTCAGGGTTTGGGTCATATCCCCAAGAAGAGGGCCCTTGCAGGGTAACTGACATCTTTGGCACATGTGTTAGGATACTTGCCATGGCAAGGCCAAGCTAGGCCAGTATCAAAGGGTCTTTGAAAAGTCCCAGGAATGCTCAGCCACAACCTTTCTGAAGTTGTCCACTGTGGCCTCCGTGTACCTGTGGGAGGTGCCCATTCAGGCCACTGCCCACAGTTGTTGGAAGTGACTTTGACAAAGACACCCCATCTATTGTAGCGGGCAGGATTTCTGCCACTGCAGCTGCTGCCGTGTTATCCCGGGAGCCCTACATGTGTGTGCAGTGTAAGACAGACTTCACGTGCCGCTGGCGAGAGAAGGGTGGAGCCGTCATGTGTGAGAACTGCATGACATCCAACCAAAAGAAGGCACTCAAGGTGGAGCACACCAGTCGCCTGAAGGCCGCCTTTGTGAAGGCGCTACAACAAGAGCAGGAGATGGAACAGCGACTGCTGCAGCAGGGCGTGGGTACCGTCAGCATCAAGGCTGAGCCTGCAGCTCCACATCCCACGCTGAAGCAGGTAAGTGCCATCCTAGATGGCAGCATGTTCCGGAGGCATCCCCTTCCACCCACCCGCCTGGTAACGGTTAACTGCAGGCTAAATTGCACTTAATGCTGGCATTTGGCATCGAAAACACTAATTTGCAGTTTCTTTAGATTTTGTAGCTTTCACCCCCAGTGCACTGGCAAGTACTTCTGTGTAAAATGACTGCTGAAAACCTTGCTGGGCGTTAGCAGGAGCACCCTGGCTAGCCGGAGGAGAGGAGTGGGTGTGAGGCCCACTCTATAGAGCCTGCTTGTCCTTACACCGAGTGGGCTGGACCCACCTACCTTTTATTTCTTCCTTTTCTTTTTTGAGACAGGGTCTCCCCATGCCGTAGCTCCAGCTGTCCTGGAACTCACCATGTAGAGCAGGCTGGCCTAGAACTCACAGACACCCACGTACCTCTCTGCCTCTCGAGTGCTTGGATTAAGGTGTCCACCACCATGCCCAGTGTGCTGCTCCTTTTCGTGGTTTCTGTCTGCTCACACATTGTACCTCACCAAAACCATTTTTCCCCCCACAATCTGCAGTATCTGGAACCAGCGGGTGTTGGCACTGCTGTCATGGCCATGCCTGATAGGGTACCCTCAGCCAGTTTGGATTAGTGTCACGGACCTTGCTGACATACCTTTCAATCCCATTTGTGTAGGTCATAAAGCCCCGACGTAAGTTGGCGTTCCGCCCAGGAGAGGCCCGTGACTGGAATAACAGGGCCCCGCTACAGGTCAGAACCCGGCCAGGGCCTCGCCCAACCGCAGACACGACTGCAGCCACCAGCTCTTGGTGTGCTGGTGCTCTTACTTGCTTTCATGCGAGCTCTCCTCTTTCTCCTCTTCACAGACCTCCCCTGACTATCTCCTCCTCTCCCTCTTTCTCTATCCCCTAGTGTAACTCACATGGCCGTTTTGACTTTGGACTCTTAAGGACCCAAGTGGGTGGGAAGAGGTCAACCAGACAAGGAGAGGCTACTCGAAGTAACCTTCCTACCCCTGCCCACCATAAGCCTGGTTCTCTTTGACTTCTGTAGGCTTCCAGCCAGCTGTCCCGGGGCTCAGCCACAACACCTCGTGGTGTTCTGCACACTTTCAGCCAGTCACCCAAACTGCAGAACGCAGCCTCAGCTACTGCCCTGGTAAGCAGGACTGGCAGACATTCCGAGAGAGTCGTGGGCACCAGCAAGGGCACCGCCTCCAACTGGAAAAAGACGCCTCTGAGCACAGGTACACCCCTGCCTCTATGGGGACCCACTGCCACTACGCCAACTTTCCTTGTTTGTGACACAGTCTGACACATACATAGTTCCCGAATAGCCTCCTCCTTACTCTTAAGAAGGACATTCTCAAAAGTAGTACAGAGGGCCTACATCCTGTACCCTTCCTGAGAGCACAGCCACTTGCTCCCATCCTGAGGCAAGTGACACTTTTTTTTTTTTTTTTTTTTAAAGATTTATTTATTTATTTCATGTGAATACACTGTTGCTGTCTTCAGAGTCACCAGAAGAGGGCCTCACATCCCATTACAGATGGTTGTGAGCCACCATGTGGTTGCTGGGAATTGAACTCAGGACCTCTGGAAGAGCAGACAGTGCTCTTAAAGGCTGAGCCATCTCTCCAGCCCCGGCAAATGACACTTTATCTCTAGTAGAAGGGCTTGGCTCCTGGCTTCCTTTTAGCCTGTCTCACCCTCCCCTAACCCCACCTACCTCAACCCTTTCTAGCTGTTAGTGGTGCTTTGCTGCCCTGCCCTAGAGGTTAGTAATACCAGCTGCCAGCCTTTGCCCCATCTCTCTTCCACCGCCTTCTCCCTGTGCCGACTAGAGCAGAACCATGAACCCAGAGAAGGGTGGGCTGTGCTGGGTGTTACTGGAGCAGTGATGCCGCCTTCAGAGCATAGAAATCCCTGCAGGGGCTCTTGGTCCCCAACTCTAGTGTGCCATAGCCCACTCTGTTGGGCTCAGCATTCATTCCTTGCAGCCTGTAGGAAAAACAGCTGGAGGCATGGGGATGTGGCAGCCAGAGTCAAGAGCCAACAAAGCCATAGAGGGCCGTGTGGTGGGAGTGGTGCATCGGGGCCTGGGCACACTGGCATATTCAGGACACAGAGCCAAGAACTAGCGGGCTTGCCTGA
The DNA here is from genome assembly GCA_028551405.1 of Uromys caudimaculatus. Classification (NCBI taxonomy): domain Eukaryota; kingdom Metazoa; phylum Chordata; class Mammalia; order Rodentia; family Muridae; genus Uromys; species Uromys caudimaculatus. The sequence continues at coordinate 53,673,321 of CM052719.1, read as the reverse complement.
GCTGGACATGATGGCACACACCTGTAGTCTGTGTAGGAGCGCAGACACAGTGATACTCACCTGTTGTCCCTGCTACTTGGGAAGCTGAGACAGGAGGATTACTTTAGCCCAAGAGTTTGAGATAAGCCTGGGCAATGTAGGAATTGCTGTTTCACTAGAGACAGGAGTTCAGGATAGAGCTAAGGGATCAAGTGTTTCCTTGTGGATACCAGGCCCTGGGCCCTCGCCGTGGCCTGTAATCCCAGCACTTGGGAAGCAGGTGCAGGTGGATCTAATAGGCCAGCCTGGCCTCTGTAGTGGGCCTCAAAATCCAAGCAGAGGGCTAGAGAAGGCTTAGGGTTAAGAGCACCGGGTATTCCACAGGACCTCTTTGGTTCCTAGCACCTACATTGGCTGGCTCACAAGAGCCTGTCTATAACTGCAGTTTGAGGGGATCCAGCCTCCAGTACTAGCTCAGAGGTACCCACACCCACTCTGTACATATACATGAGTAAAACAAACCATCTAAGTGCCGCATCGTGGCATTCTATAGCCCCAGGTGCTAGGAAGACTGATGCAGGGGGTCTCTTAAGGCTAGTAGTTTGAGGCCAGCCTGGCCAGCACATTTATGTGCCCTCACCTCACATGTGTATGCTGTCAGAGATGAGGGAGAATTTCTTTCCATAGTCCCACTGTTCCATGAAGCTCCATTGCATTGATGCAAAAGCCCTTGTTTGAGTTTACTGATCTCTTAGCACTGAGCCCAACCACTGATCCATACTTAAGTCACCTCAGTGGGGTCTGGGCTTGATGTCAGTGTGGAGGTTCTGTGGGTCGTCTCCTGCTCATGGGTCCACTGGGTATGTGCTGAGACAACTGAGTCTAGGCCGTATCCATCCTGGGCCTTGCCTGGCTGACTAACCACTGCCTATCACTGTGCTCTGTTGCAGGTGGGACCCTTGCCTTCGTCAGCCCAAGCTTGGCAGTGCACAAGACCTCCTCGGCTGTGGACCGACAGCGAGAATACCTCCTGGACATGATTCCTCCACGCTCCATCCCCCAATCAGCCACATGGAAATAGTGGGAGCCGGCCCAGCTGAGGACAGGCCCTCTTCTCTCCCAAGGCCCTTGGTCTAGGACACGCAGACTGCCCTCCTAGCAAGTTGCCTGAGACAGCTCAGGCCTTGGCTGTTGCCTTGCTGTGGCCAGGAGAGTGTGCCACCATGGTGCCCAGGATCAGAACCAGGGACCTTCCCCATGGGCCTTCTCCTTCCTTTTTGCCTTTAGTTTGCCCGACACCAGCAGAAACTCGGACCTTGGGGCCAGCTCTGCCTGGCCAGCATAGGTGGGAGCTCACCCTGGACACTGTGACACACCCGGGCCAGGCTGGCACCGGGGGGGCTCCCAAAGTCGAGCCGGGGTTTCATTTTCTTTTGGCTTTCCCCATCTTAGCTCCCCAGTCTCTGCCTCTTCATGGCCATTCATAGGTTGAAGTTTGGGTTTTATTGGGGTTTTTGTTTTTGTTTTTTTATAATCACCTCATAATGATGATGGAATTAAAAAGTGAACTGCATAGACCCAGGGTCATTGTTGTACACAGTGCAGTCTGGCACGCTCTAACCCCAGAGGATGCTCGGAGTGGCAGCATCAGAGATGGCAGGTGCCACCCTGGCTCTAGTCCTGTCTGTCGCTGCTCACTGGCTTCCACACTTAGCAGAATGAATCGCAGCCCAGAATCTGTCTTGACACCCATAGGCTCCAGAGGGATGCTGAGTCCACCGTGCTGGAGCCAGAGCTGGTTGCTGGCTGGGAGGCTGCTGGGTTATTTTTTGTGGTTTATTTTATTAAAAATTTCTATCCTTTTTTTCTTCATTTTGATGGACACAATCTCAAGATGCCCATGCCTGCCAAGAGGCACCCAGGTAGGGCCCAGCCAGAACCCTTAGGTCTGGAGTCAGCAGGGCTTACTCCCTCTCAATCCACAGGGATGTCTGAAAGGGCCGAGTCTACTTTTGTTCTGTTCTGTTTCCTTCTCCCCCACTCTTTTAACAATTGGTTCCATGGTGAAAGGCAGAAGCAGCTGTGTGTCCAGCACGCACGGGGCGGCCTTCTGCTCATGTGATTGGTCGCCGTCGTTTCCCCATCCAGCCCTGGTTTCCCTTGACACAATACAGTTAGGGACTTTAATTTAAACCCTTGTTCTGCGGACCACCGCCCTCTGCAGATGCCCCTGCCTCCTCCTAATAAAGGCTCATTTAACTCCGTGCTCTCCTGTGTGGAAATCCTCCATCTTTAGAAATCATTTGGACATGTGGGAGTTGAAAGTTTTGGAGAACCCTTTTGTTGTGTGATCCCCAAGTTGCTCAGTGCTTTTGAGTGTGTCACTTCCCAGGGTGGATTTGGGGGGAATTAACAGAAATTGACTTTTTTTTTTTAAAGGGGGGTTGTTTTTACACCAAAAAAAAAATGAAAATATATGCAAGCATTTCTTAGTCCTTGAGTATTTTTGTGCCTGGCAAGTCAGTTCCTGTTATCTACCCTTCCTGAGTGGCTGGTCAGTGACATAGGCCAACGTCTTCTGGTTCCTTGGAACAGCAGCACTGGGTGGCGCCTCTCAGCCAGAAGTCCTTACTCCTATGCAGTCACTGATCAGACCAAGTCACCTAGAACTGGGTGAAGACCTCCGCTTGAGTTGACGGTCTGACCAAGAGGGCTCTGTTGTCCTGGTGCATTTGTGACCTCCCTACCCCTCCAGACTTTGAAGTCTGGTGACCTCCCATCCACCTGTCATCTAACCCTTGTGGGCCCAGTTTATGCACCTCACAAGGGACAGACTGCCCGGCTGTGGTTCATACTTCCCAGGGTGACAGGCTGTGGTGAAGGTGTCTCTAAGGAGGGCTAGAGTGAGGTGCCTTAGCTTACTTACCGTACTTGAAAGTGCTGCCTGTTCCTCTGTATCACACTGGCCTATGCAGCAAGCCCTCAAAGTGATATGACTGGGAACTAGGCCAGGAGGACCAGGTGTTTAGGTACAAAGCTGCCACCCCCACCAAAGCTGGCTTTATCCCTGATCCTGAATGGGCCGAATCCTGGGCTCCTTGAGACTCCCTAGACATAGACTAGCCTCTGCTTCCTGAGTGCTGGGATTAATGGCTTACACCTCCACACCTGGCTTAAAACTTTAAAAAAATATTAAATGTGGTTGGTGTCGTAACTTTCCTGTCTACACTTGGGAGGTGAAGATGGAGGTGATGGTTGCTATCTCGTTGCTTTCCCAGAGGAAATCACGTCAGTGGCTCTGGTCAAGGGCACAGGCAACGGTTTCCTCTACTCATGGCTTGGGACAGGCTTGATACGTGTGTCTGTTGAACCACCCCTAGGTTCTGATGTCCAGCATATGGAGACATCAGGAACCAGACTTTTGCCCTAAGCTGGTTGGGATAGTTGTCCTATCGACTCCCCTCTCCCTGCCACCTCAGGGAAGCCAAAGCCTGCCCCAGGCGGTAGTAAGGGTTGTAAATGCTGGCTATAACATCTCCATGCCACTGAGTCTCTGCTGTTTAGGGGAAGGGTGGTCCTCACCATTCTGAATTATGTCAGCCTGAAGGCCTTGTTTGCAAAAAGTGGTCAGTTTTATAATCTTCAATGTGTAACAGTTACACTAGTGCAGGGTATGGGGGTTGGGGCAGTTGCTACTTGTATTTATTGTGACTGAACCTTTGACAATACATGTTTTTAAAAAGTGTGCCACCAAACTGGAATAGATGTTCCAATAAATGAGCTGAAATTGGTGGCCACTGTGTCATGGGGAAGTCTGAAACCCTGAAGGACAATAAAGAAATGGACCAAATGTCAACTGTATTGTTCTTGATTTCCTTGGGCCCCAGTGTTTTGTCCCAGCTTCTGGTGCCCTTATATGGGGGAGTAAAAGGTGGGGTGCACATGCCTTTTGAACATGGCATCCCTCCACTCTGAGCTCTGTAGCATCCTATTTGACCTCAAGAGGCAGGGAGTTCAGGTGAGAATCCCAATTGAGTTCTGCCCATCTGAGGCCACATGGGCCTCTATTGGAGCGATTTTTCCCACTGCCCTGTGGGGCTTTGCTGTTCCCAGCACAGACAGCTGTGGGCTCATTCCACAGTCAGGCCTGCATCCACCTGAGAGGCTGTTTCACATTTGATTTGTTTGAGGATCTGACGTAGCCCAGACTGCTTGTGAACTGATCTTCCTACCTCTACCTCCCAAGTGCAGGGATGACAGGCATCCAGCACCATTGGAAACAGCTGAGCAGCTGGTGACTGGAGAGATGGCTGCTTGTCCAGAGGACAGGTCCTGTTTCTAACACCAACGTAGCAGTTCACAACCATCTGGGACTCCAGTCTCAGGAGATCTGATACTTTCTCTGGCCTCCACGAGCTTTGTACATAGTGCACAGACAGACGTGCAAAAAACACTCATAAAATTAAGCCAGGCCTGATGGTATATCACCTTTAACCCAGCACTCAGGAAGCAGAGGTGTGTGACTAAATTTAGAGGCTACAAAGTGAATTCCAAGACAGGACTACATATAGGTACTGTCTCAATCAAAAAACAATGTGTGTGGGTATCTTGCCTGCATGTGACAGTGCCACCTCTGGGACACCCTCAGTGCACTCTGCCGTGTGTGTGTGTGGGGGGGTTGAATACTGAGAGACTAAGCTGTGGGGTTCATGTTCGTCATCCCAACACCCAGAGGAGTGAGACACAAAGCTTTCTAAACCATTCAGAGCTGTGAAGGGCCTCCCCTTAGCCTAGCTGATGTGGAATTCCACAGTCCTGTTACCTCTGCCCCTCGGATGCTGTGATTACAGTTGCATCTAAAATGTGTGTAGTGCCACATTTCTCGTTTTAAAAAGTTATTAAGTTGATGCCAGATGTAGTGGCATACACATTTAATCCCAGTACTCAGGAGCAGAGGCAGGTGGATCTCTGTGAGTTCAAGGCCAATCTGGCCTACATAGCTCGAGGTCAGCTAGGCTTACAGAGACCAAGTCAAAAAAAATTTTTTTTAAGATAGCCCTGGCTAGCCTGGAACTTTATGTGACCAGGCTATTTAGCCTCTAAATTTAAGTACTGCCTGCCTCATTGCTGGGATTACTACTGGGTGGACTACCACACCCAGCTTTTTAACTTTTTTTGTGTGTGGGGGGGTATTTTTCCTGCATGTATGCCTTTGTACCATATATATGCCTGACACCCAGAGAGAGGGTTAGGCCCTGTAGAACTACCATGTGGGCATTAGAGCTGAATTCAGCTCCTCTATAAGAACAGCCAGTGCCTTATTTACTGAGCCATGTCAGACCCAGCAATCCCCCTGCCCTTTTAAGATTTTAATTTTTATTTGTGTGCATAGGTATGTATCTGTGTAGATGTATGCTGAGTGTGTGTGGTGCCTGTGGGGACCAAAAGAGGGTGTCATTCCCTGGAGCTGGAATGACAGACTATTGTGAACTGTTCAACGTGGGTGTTGGGACTGAATTCTGGTCTTCTGGAAAAAATGGGAGTTCTCTTTACTGAACACACTCTCTCTCTCTCTCTCTCTCTCTCTCTCTCTCTCTCTCTCTCACACACACACACACACACACACACACACACACACACACACACGCGCGCGCGCATTTTAATTCTGTTGTTGAGACAGTGTATTACATGTAACCTGGCTGGGCTGGAGCAGTGGTGGTTCCCTGCAGCCTCTACCTCACCTCTGCAAGGCACAGAGCCAGTAGAGGTTTGTCCTGCTCCATGATGCATCTATACTGATGCTCGGGACTTCTGAGCATTTCTCCCTTGTGAGTCAGGCACAGGCTCAGTGGCCCCAGGGCCAGCCATTGGTGATGGGCTTGAGCAGTGTTTTAAGCTGAGAAACAGGAATCATTAGTTCTGTTCCCTATGACCTGCTACCTCTGAAGTGAACCTCACAATGTGCATGGGCGGGGGTGTGTGTAAAGGCTGTCAGCTGACACCTAGATCAGCCAAAAAAAAAAAAAAAAAGGAGAAGCCAGGTGTGGTGGTGCTCACTCTTAATCCCAAGCACTCAGGAGGCAGAGGCAGGTGGATCTCTCTGAGTTTGGAGCCAGCCTGGTCTACATAGTGAGTCCCAGGATAGCCATGCTATATAGTCTTGAAAACAAAACCAACCAACCAACCAACCAACCAACCAACCAACCAGCCAACAACAACAACAAAAACCCCCATAGACAGACAGACAGACTGACAGAAGAAAAATGAGTAGCTGGTCTTGGTGCATACCTGGAATCTCATTGCCCAAGAAGCAGAGGCAAGAGGATTGCCCTATTTTTCTATTTGGGTTACATAGTGAGTGGTCCAGACTGGCCATACCTACAGAGCAAAACCCTGTCTCAAAAACAAATCTGGGGCTGTGGCTCAGTGGTACTACCCATGCCTAGAATGCCCCAGTGAGGGGCTGGGGCTTGCTCAGAGAGAGATCACCTTCTTAGTGACAATAATATTCTAGATTCCACCCCCAATACTAGAGAGAGGGGCAATGGAAACTGGGTGGTGCAGTCAACTTGTATGAAAATAAGAATTCACTCTGAGTGTACTGGAATCTCAAAAGACAATATGGAAATATAGACCCCGAGTCCACTGAGCCACACCCTTCCCCAAGCCCCTATTTTTCAGGTGCTGAGTACAAAGCATAGCCTACATCCATTGGTTCCCTCTGTTCACTGGGGAGTGGGGATCTTTCTTGGCTCTGGCATACTCCAGCTAGCCCCGGAGTTTAGGCCCCTCCCCTATTGTAGCCTGTTTCCCCATCTGCCAAGGAGGCAGTTAGGGCCCAGCATGAGGCAAGAGTTTTCACATTCAACCTCCAGGGCACCAGAAACCTGTGAAGTAGAGGGGAGCTGGGGCTGAGCCCAGCAAAACCCACAAGCAGGCGGCCCTCAGACGATGTGCGCCTCATACATGCTCTCCAGTCACTTCACCAAATCCCTGTAAATTACAGGCAAGACTCCCAGCTGCCTCTGCACTCTTCAGGGTCCCCTTTGGAGTACTACCTTAGCTCTTCTCCATTTTCTCATTCCTTTCCTATTCCAGCCTCAGGAACTTCACCGATCACTCTGTGTGCCATTTTAAATGGTTTGGACCCAGCCTCAAACAGCTTGAGTCTGTCCCCGGATACCACTGCCCACGGGCGTTCCTCACAACTTACAATTATCTCCACATCTCGGCTCTTCTTTTACTTGGCATTGCACTTGCATCCTTGTTGAAGGCAAGGATGGTTGAAGCCTCTTCTCGAAGTCCCAAGACCTGGTTCAAGACATGCAGAACTGGGCTGCACACCTTAGGAAGTGGAGGAAGGAGAATCCAAGTTCCAAGCCAGCCTAGACTGCATAGTGAGATGTACGGTGTAGCCACGCCTTGATCTAACATTGACACCCCAAATCACCATCATCACCACCACCACCACCAACAACAACAAATCAAAAAGATCACCAGTAGCTGGGTCTGTTATTTCCCTTTAAACTCTTCCCATAGGGAAAAAACCCATCACTCAGGACTCTCATCTTCAAGAGACCCGAGTACAAACCACACCTGTCTCTGCACAACTGACACCTATGTGGGTTCAGTTCCCACAACTGTAAATGCTGTTCCAGCCAACTGGCAGTCCCGCTGATCCCAATTCAAGCGTTATCAGATCCCGGGGGACGTCTACAGAACTTCTAGGAATTTGTCCAGTTTAGGGACGTGAAGAATCAGGGTTCGAATCTCCCTACTCCCGTTTTTTAGGTCTAAACGTAGAATTTCTATATACGTGCCTTTCTCTAAGTTGCCGAAAGCTCCCCACCCCCTGCTCAGTGACAAGGTTCCACCGCTAAAGCCATTTGCGAGGAAGAGCGAATTTATTGCAGGTTCCAACCTGGAACTTGGCGTGCACGGCCGGCCCGCAGTTTCTCTGCACCGCGGCGACCCACCGCGCAACGGCTCATTCCGCGCAGGCGCAACGCTTCTCTCTCTTCTCTTTGCGCCCCTCCCGGGGCTTTCTCGCCAGAAATCGAGGATGCGCATGCGCTCTCCAGCAATCGGGTTGAGCAGGAGGAATCAGAATCCAACAGCCGGCCTCTGTGGGCCGCCGCCGTGGGGGAAGGGGAAGGGACAGGGCGCGTGCGCAGTGGCGCGCGGCGACTTCGCGGGTTTCCCGAAGCTCGCCCTTCGCGCGTGCGCCGCCCTGGCTGTGTGCCTGGTGCGGCGGGAACAGCGAGAACCCCGGCTCCTAGCCGGAGTCCCCGGCCCGCAGCCAGCCATTGCGCGCCACCTGGCCCGCCGAGGGCCGGGCGGACGGGCTAAACTGTAGCAGCTCGGCGATCAAGGACTTGCATCGTTCCGACAGTTCGAGGCCGTCAGGGTAGAGCACGCCGCGCTTCTGGCGCCGGGGTAGGCCAGCAATGTCCGAGTCGTCGAAGGGCATGCACCCGGTGACCATGACGTAGAGCACAACGCCCAGGCTCCACACGTCGTATTTCTTGGGGTCGTAGGGGATGCCCAGGAGCACCTCAGGTGACGCATACGCGGCCGAGCCGCAGTAGGTGGTGCTCAGGTCTGGGTAGCCGTGCGCCTGACGGCCAAAACCGAAATCCGTGAGCTTGACGCGGCGCTCGTCAGGGCTTAGCAGCACATTTTCACACTTGAGGTCGCGGTGCACCAGGTGGTGGTCGTGCAGGTAGCGCACGGCGCCCGCGATCTGCGAGAAGAGTTCGCGCGCCTGCGACCCCGGGATGCGCCCGTTGCGCTGCACTGCCTGCAGCAGGTCGGTGGCTGCTGCTTCCATCACGATGTACAACTTCCCGTTGCACACTTCGATGAATTCGAAGACGTGTACGATGTGCGGGTGTCGTACTCCCCGCAGGATGGACAGCTCTCGAGGCAGGAACTTGTTGACGAAGTCCGGAGGCGCTCGCCGGCGGTCCACCACCTTGATGGCCACCGTCCCTTTATACTTCTTGGAGGTGGCCACCTTCACCTTGGAGTAGCTGCCCTCACCTATCGTGCGGCCCAGCTTATAGCCAAGTTCGCTCAGGAGTTTGTCGCCCGACATGGTGGCGCCCGGGGCGCGCGGGGAGCAGGAGGCGGCTGCTGTCGGGGGGCGGCCGGACTCCAATCTCGGGCCTAACCCATGGTGCTTGGCACCTGCACCCCCGTGCCCCCATGTGCCCACTCCCAAGGCCCTACAGCCGCGATGACTTTTATTGCCCGGGTAACAATTTCTGCCTTGTGAAGTGACTGAGGGCGTCACTCGGCCTTGGGGTGGGGACCCTCCCTCCCCCGCCCCGCTGGCTCCCTAAACCCTTCTTAGGCTTTGTGACTCAATCGCCCTAAATGGTCAGTTCCTCATGAGAAGCCACTGGCGAGGGGACTGACTACTAATGTGGAACAGGTTAAGTCCCTCCCTGAAGTGATGGTGCTCAGCTGGGTGGTAACCAGCCTGTTGCCTTGGCCCTTGGAGGTGGGGGTGAAAAGGGGCAATCTGCAAACCTCGAGCCCGGCCACCATGGCTCACGAAGGAAAGTAGGTGAACTCAAAGGCTTTTAGTGCAAGAAACAGACGCCCAAGAGAGCTCTAGATGCCAACCACAGTTAAGCCCTGTCTGGGGCCAGAGCGAGGAAGGACTGACTTCCGGACCGCAGAAAGGCTAGCGGAACGCTTCAGAATTGTGGGGGAACCACCCGGGTGATGGCACTTCCGCCACACTCAAAATGGCGGCCACGCGTTGCCTCACTTCCGCTTGTGATCGGAAGTTGCGGGTCCTGAAAGTATGGCGTCGTCGAAGGTGAAGCAGGACATGCCCCCACCAGGGGGCTACGGCCCCATCGACTACAAGCGGAACCTACCCCGCCGGGGAGTGTCGGGTCAGTGTCTCGATATCGTCCTGTTCGTCGCATACCAGGCTTCTGTTCTGCGGTTAGGCGAGAGAGGGGTGCCTGCGGGCTTCAGAGTGCACAGTGCGAGGGGAGGCCGAGTTGGAGTCTTGGTTTTCTATCGTAACATCCCGGAAGCCAGACTGTTCAGATCCCCTATTTTCCAGTTGGCTTCCACGGGCTGGGAAACTAAGCCTGCGAGAAGCGCTAACCTGAAATTTGGAGGCTTTTTTTTGTTTTAGACTGGCCTCAAACTCCGTAGCAGAGGATGACCTAGAACTCCTGATCTCTTGCTTTCACTTACGAAGGCTACGTTGATAGGTATGCACCGTTATACTTTAAAAAAATAATAATAATAATTTTTTGGATTTTGCAGATAGGTGCTTACTATATAGACCAGGCTGGCCTCAAACTCGTGGCAATCCTGCATCTGCCAATGGATTGCTGGGATGACAGGTCCAACCAAGGCAGGATGTGTGTTGATTGTAGCATAGAAGGCAGGCTGGTCTTAAACTGTAGCCTCCCTAGTGCTGGTTCCTCTTCTGGCATTCTCTGCCCACCCCCAGCTCTCACCCCTACAGGCCTTCATGGAAAGCAGGCCAGCGTGAAATTACGAACACCCCCCGCCCCAACTCTCTGCCTCCATAGTGCCAGGATGACAGGCATGTGCCCACCATACTAGGCTGCCTTTTTAAGTTTTTAAAAGTGTTTTAAGTAACATTTAGAATTTTAATATCGATTTCAACAGAGAAAGAATACGAAGAAAGTTAAGGTCCCCACTGTCAGTGCTCATAGTTACAGAAATACAGTAGTTAGGGACTGGGACCCAATTGGTAGATTGCCTGCCTAGCATTCAAAGCCCTAGGTCACAGCCCTAGCACTGCTTAAACAGGACTTGGTGGTGCACACCCATCATCTCAGCATTTTGGATGCTGATGCAGAAGGGATCGATGGTTTAGGGTCATCCTGGGCTACATAGATCAACCTGTACTACATGATGCCATCTCAGCCTAGAAAAAAAGAAAAATGGACTTAGGGACTGAGAGATTGCTCAGTGGTTAAGGACACTTAATGCTCTTCCAGAGGACCTGAGTTTGCTAACTCCACCTTTTATGAATTTAATTTTAGATTTTAATTCATCAGACTTTACTGTGCATATTATGCAAACTATCCCTCAACTAAGAAAACAAAACCTTCAGGTCCTGTGTGATAGCTCACCTATGATCCCAGACATGAGAAGCAAAGATGGGATCACTACAAGTTCAAGGCTAGGCTATGTGGAGAGTGTTTGGTTCTGAATTCTGGGGGAAGGGCAGCCCAGCCCCTGGGCTGGAGAGTTCAGGATTGTGGGCAGAATATGCCAGGTAGGGACTGAGGGATGCTCAGAGAACCTGGAGGCCAGGTCAGACTGCTTTGATATGTAAAGTATGAACTTCTGTCCCTGGTTCCAGGCACCAAAGCCAAATGTCAAGTTCCAGCTGGCCAGGAATATATTGTGAGAACCTAGTTTTAAAAACCCAAAACCTAGCTGGGCAGTGATGGTACAAACCTTTAATTCCAGCACTCAGGAGGCAGAGGCAGATAGATCTCTGAGTTCAAGGCCAGTCTGGTCTATAGAGCAAGTTCCAGAACAGCCAGGGCTATACAGAGAAATACTGTCTCAAAAAAAGAAAAAGAAAAAAAAAAAAGTCACTCAGGGCCTTTTTGGAGTTAAGAGTGTTTCGGCTGCCAGGACAACCTAGTACAAAAGTGGGTGAGCTGGTGTCCTAGCTCCAGGACTTTATTGAAGCGCAGATCACAGGCTACACCACCACCACCACCACCCCACCACCCCATTCCCAGGGCCTCCCCTGTTGTTCTGGCATCTGGCAGTGAGACATACCCTCCGTCCACCACTCTGTCCCCGTCTCTTCCTTCTTTTCTTTTTTCTTACATTTTGTGTGTGAATAAGTACAGATATGCATGTGCCCTTTTGCACATGAAGAGCAGAGGACGACTTAGGAACGTGCTTCCTTCTGCCCCGTGGTTTTTGGGGGACGACTTAGGAACGTGCTTCCTTCTGCCCCGTGGTTTTTGGGGGACGACTTAGGAACGTGCTTCCTTCTGCCCCGTGGTTTTTGGGGGACGACTTAGGAACGTGCTTCCTTCTACCTCGTGGTTTTGGGGGATTGAATTCAGGTTCTCAGGTTGGCAGCAAACCCGTTTACCCATCTTGCCAACCTCTATCTTCCTTCTTTCTTACTTAAACGTTTAAAAATTATTTCTGACTGCTTGCATCTTATGCATGTACACTGCATGCATGCCTGGTACCTGTGCAAACCACAAGAGGTCATCAGATTCCCTGGAACTTAAGTTATGTGAGCTGCCATGTAGGTACTGCAAACTGAACCTACATCCTCTGTGAGAGCAGCAAGTGCTCCCCTACCCCCACCCCCTCATAGAGCCCTGGCTATTCTGGAACTCAGGGATTAAAGGGGTGTGCCACTACTGCCTGGCTTTTTTTGTTGTTGTTTTTTTTTTTTTTTTTTTTTTCCCTGTTTTTAGTATTTATTATTGTGCTCAAATGTCTGTGGGAATGTGGAGGTCAGAGAGCAGCTTGGCAAAGTTGGTTTTCTTCTATCTTTCTGTGGGTTCCATTCGACAGCAGGAGTGTTTACCAGCTGGGCCATCTTGCCAGACTCTCTCTTTCATCTTTTTCTGAAGTGTGACACACCCAGGCCTGCACTTAGACTAAGCTGGTGGTCTCAAGTCAGGGTGGCTTATTTATTTGTTTATTGTTTTTTTTGAGACAGGGTTTTTCTGTGTAGCCCTGGCTGTCCTAGAACTCACTCTATAGGCCAGGCTGGCCTCGTCGAACTCAGAGATCCGCCTGCCTCTGCCTCCCGTGCGCTGGGATTAAAGGCGTGCGCCACCACTGCCTGGTATTATTTGTTTTTAAATGTTTGTATTCCTATATTTATTTAGAGACAAGATCTCATTGTGGCCCTTGAATTAACTCTGTAGATGAGGATGATCCTGAGCTTCTGATCCTTCTGCTTCTGCCTTCTGTATGCTGGGATGACACTTAGTATGTCACTAAGCCTGGTTTCTTTGCTGCTGGCTATGGATCCTAGGGCTTATGCCTGTTAGGCAAGCCAACCACTTCAGCCATGTGCCTGACCCTTCCTTTTGTTTAGAAGTCACAATGTGCCTTCTCCCTCCTCTCTGGTTCCTGACAGCTATGCTGGGCATTGGTGCCCTGCACCTTTGTTTGTTTTGTTGTTTTGAGACACTCAGGTATCTCTGTTTTTACATTTTTGTGTATTTATCTAGAGACAGGATCTCACTATATAGCCGTGGCTGGCCTCAAACTCATAGATATCCACCTGTCTCTGTCTTCTGAAGTGCTGGGCTCGAAGAACCACACCTGGATAAGATTTATGTGCAGGTGCTCGTGGAGGCCGGAGGCCTCCTCAGATTCCCTGGAGCTGGGGTTGTAGGTGGTTGTAAGGCGCCCAGTGTGGGTTTGAGGAACAGAACTCTCTGTCCCCACTCTTAACACAGAGCCATGCTCTGTGATAGTTTTTTTGTGTAGTCGAGGGTGGCCTTCCTCCTGAATGTGAGGATGACACAGCTTCACCACTACTCCAGCTCTGTGCACACCCACTGCAGTCCCTGCCGGCTGTGTGGGTGTGGGCACTGCAGCGCTTGCTCAGTGTTGGCTCTCAGTTGCACTTCCAGCCTGGCTGCACATGGCTAGTCCTGTCCCAAAGAGCTCCCAAACTAGCTGGTGGGACTCATTGTGTCAGCATTCTTACCTGTGGCTCTGCTCCTGGTCCCTGGGAACTGCTATAGCCTGGTGTCTTAGTCAGGGTTTCTATTCCTGCACAAACATCATGACCAAGATGCAGGCTGGGGAGGAAAGGGTTTATTGAGCTTACACTTCCATGCTGCTGTTCATCACCAAAGGAAGTCAGGACTGGAACTCAAGCAGGTCAGGGATCAGGAGCTGATGCAGAGGCCATGGAGGGATGTAACTTACTGGCTTGCTTTCTTCTGGCTTGCTCAGCTGGCTTTCTTATAGAGCCCAAGCTATCAACCCACAGATGGCACCACTCACAAGGGGCCCTCCCCCCTTGATCACTAATTGAGAAAATGCCTTACAGCTGGATCTCATGGAGGCGTTTCCTCACGGGAGGCTCCTTTCTCTGTGGTAACTCCAGCCTGTGTCAAGTTCACACACAAACCTAGCCAGTACACCTGGGGAAGCCAGGAGGAGCCTCCCTGGTGTCCCCCAGACTGGTTTCAAACTGGCCTGTCCACTGCATCTGGATGTGGCTTCCATCCTCGGCTTCATTAGCACACTCCTGGTGCTCGGCATCATGGCGGCCCTTTCAGTGTTGTTATTTTGGGGTTTTGAAACAGTCTCACTGTGTAGCTCTGGCTGGGCAGGAACTTACCTTGTAGCCCAGGTTGGTCTTGAACTCAGATTCCCGTGCTTCTGCTTCCTGAGTGCTTAGCCACTGCACCAGGCAGCATGTGTGATTTTCATCATTGGTGACTTGAGTCTGTCATCTTGGGTCCTATGTGGCCTGTTGTGCTAATGGTGTCATTTACAACAGGACTGGTTCTCTTATTTAAGGAATTTGTGTTTGTGTTCTTCTAGAGTACATTTATGTATCCACTGTGTGAGTTGGGTCAGGGGCTGTACTATGCTGTGCATATCTCTTCTGTTTGTTTGAGCCAGGTTCTCACTGTGTATCCCTGGCTGGGCTGGAACTTGGAATAAAGTAGGGAAGCCTCAAACAGTAGTTCTTGTGCCCACTCCTGAGTGCCAGGATTATAGGAACTCTGGTCTAGACCTCTGTGTAGATGGATCTCACGGGGCTCCCCTGCCTCTGCCTCTCAAGCCTTTCTGTATTACTCCCAGCCTACTTTTTTTTTTTTTTTTTTTTTAAACAGAATCTCATGTAGCCCAAGATGGCTCCAAACTCCCTGTGTAGCCAAGGATGACCTTGAACTATGGATTCTCCTTCTTCCACTTCCCAAGTGGTGGGGTCACAGGCATGCACTGCCACTCCTGGTTTGTGCTATTAGGGATGGAGGTCAGCGTGTTAAACAGGCAAGCACTCTACCAGCTAAGCCAGCCCCAGGGGAGCAGGGCCACTGTGCATCTCATGCTGCTAGTGGTCCTGGGCTAAGAAGACTTCTGTCCCCCATTAAATTATGAAGACATCTTTGTACAAAGCCAATTGGCCATAAAATGTGAGGGTTTATTTGTGGATCGTGAACGCCTGGTTCTGTCCTACGAGCAAACATGACTGTCCCTGTGCCAGCATGTCTTTTCTGCACACACAGCTGTTTGAAGTTGTCGCATTCGAATCCTGAAACTTTGCTCCTGAAAGCAGCCAACACCTCCCTTCTCTTCCACGTGAATTTCATGACCTGCCTGTGGGTTTCTGCAAGGGGGACAAAAAGGTCATGATTCCGATGGTGATTGTGTTGGATCTGCACAGTGTGGGGAGCACTGCCACTCGTTCACAAGCTTATTGATTCGGCAGAGCGATACAGGGTGACGGTACCTCCTACAACTCCAGCTACTCGGGCTGAAGCGAAGGGTGTGCCTTCTGCACCCCACCCCTCCCCACGGCCCCCCTTGAAATGCAGCCCGCCCCAGTGGTCCCCGGTGCAGGGAAAGACTCCCTCACCCCAGGCTTTCCGCTCTAGATGAAGCCAGGGCACAGTTGGGTGCCCACATGTCAGGACCAGAGTGCCCCACAAGGGCCTGTTCTCATGAAAAATTGCAGGTCAGAAATTTGCTCAAGCCATATTCTAGGCCTGAATCTCTGGGGCCCCTCAGCTGTTGAAAATGAGGGTGCAGCGCTGCCTCTACACCATGGTCAGCTGGCCAGAGATGGTCGTGAATACCTGGTGCTTCCCCAGAGAGCTTGTACCTCTCAGCCTGGGACCCAGACACTCTCATGTGGCTGCAGGACCTAGCCTCTGACCACAAGCCTTAAGGTCTGAACTGACTTGAAGAGAAATGTTTAGCTCCTGGCATAGCTGAGGATCCAGGCAGCCCTTAGAGCCTTGCAGAGATCCAGGGCCAGTCAGGCTGCACTCCAGAGCTTGTCCTACCCCCATGTGGCCCAGCCTCCATACCATCTGTAGTCACTGTTGGGTGACCCCTGGGGCTTGTCCTGCCAGTCAGGATTGGCACTGCCCCTGCTGATCTTCAGTAATTATTTATAGTGGCCCCTGTCTCCCCTGGGTGTAGGGCAGATGGTCTTCTCCGCTGAACCTGCAGTGCCTACACCACTCCTGGAGTCAGGGGCAGGTTGTGTGGCACCCCAGGACACTCCCAGCCTCGGGTGGGGACCGAGCCTTTTCCTTATAGAGCAGCAGTTCTTAACCTCCCTAGTGCTGAAACCCTTTTAATACAGTTGCTCACGTTGTGGTGACCCCTCAACTGTAAAGCTATCCCGTTGCCACTTCATAACTGTAATTTGCTACTGTTATGAATTGTAATGAACATGTCTGATATGGGACCCACAGGTTGAGAACTG
Organism: Uromys caudimaculatus; assembly: GCA_028551405.1. Taxonomy (NCBI): domain Eukaryota; kingdom Metazoa; phylum Chordata; class Mammalia; order Rodentia; family Muridae; genus Uromys; species Uromys caudimaculatus. The sequence goes on along the minus strand of CM052719.1, from coordinate 53,656,880 downwards.
CTGTTTTGTATTCTGGGGGTCTCCTGTGTCCATGCTGACCTACACCTTCCAGAAAGTGTGGCAGCCCAGACTGCCTAGTACCCTAACAGCTAAAGAGGCAGAGACTGTCCTGAGGAAGGACAGGCCACCTATGGAGGGTGTAGAAGGCAGAGCCAGCAGGTACTTCATTGGGCACAGTGACCCACTGTTCCTGAGTGGGGTCCGGAGGGCACCATGCTGAGGGGGTCTCATTTCTCTTGCAGGGTATAGCATGTTTGCAGTGGGCATCGGGGCCTTGATCTTTGGCTACTGGAAAATGATGAAGTGGAACCAGGAGCGCAGGTAGGCCCTGTGAGGATGAGGGTGTCCTTGGCTGGCTGGCCTTCCAGGGCAAGGAAGTGTGTATCCTTCAGCTGTTGGACTTGGGCTTCACAGCTGGCACTGTGGGTAGTAACCAGCAGATGCTGGGCTTGGCCTTGGTACAATGAGGCAGGTACAAGAGCACCCACGACCATGAGTGCCATAGATAAAAAGTGTCGCTGGAAAGAATCTTCTGGGCCAGATCACTGGTTGGGTTTCCTCAGCCCCTGAAGTTGAGACCCCCGACTTCAGTGGGGACAGTAGGAACTGCGGAGAAGGCAGGCAGGCCCAGCACCCTGCTATTTTGAGAACAAAGGGAATTGGTTTTGTAAGCGCCTGGTGATGAGTGTTTCCCCCCTCCATCCAGAGCATCAAGCAGGGCTATTTTTAGCATTTTTAAAAAATGTTTATTTGAAAGGAAAGTGTGAAGCCAACAGTTTTGTGGCTGCTTTAGCCTGTGCCAGCTGTGCCCTAGCTTGCCCTCCTGTCCCAACTCAGGTGGCCAGCATTGGCCCCAACCTCCCCCTCCCCACCAGTGCCCTGTGGCCCTGTCGTGTGTGTGTGTGTGTGTGTGTGTGTGTGTGTGTGTGTCCCACACTCTCCGAATGGCCACATCTGACCCCACTGAGTATTGGTTTTCCAGGCGCCTGCTGATCGAGGACTTGGAGGCGAGGATCGCCCTCATGCCACTCTTCCAGGCAGAGAAGGACCGGAGGTAGGCTAGGGTGGGAGGTCAGTGGGGCTATCAGGGGCTGGGAAGGGGCAGAGGAAGGGCCTTGAGCTCAGCCATGCCCTGTGGCCACAGGACCCTGCAGATTCTTCGGGAGAACCTGGAGGAGGAGGCCATCATCATGAAAGATGTGCCCAACTGGAAGGTGGGCGAGTCTGCGTTCCACACCACACGATGGGTACCGCCCCTCCTTGGCGAGATGTATGGGTTGCGCACCAAGGAGGAGATGAGCAACGCCAACTTCGGCTTTACCTGGTACACTTAGGGCCTGAAGGCACATAATAAAGCCCATGCACATAATAAAGAATAGACAGATAAACTTGATCCATTGCGACTCTATTGCAGATCCTTATACACCTGGTCTGCGGCCCAGTCATCACAGAGTTAAGTCACCCCCTGTGCTTTGGCCAATGGCTGTATGCAGCGCCTCCTAGTGGCCCCTGATTAGCAGGCGCCTAGTCACAGGGCTCCGCCCCTGGGGCACGCATAAAAGGCAGTGCGGAGCCAGCTTGCCTGTGCGACCATGAGCAGCAGTGTGCACAACAACACGGGTCCTGTCCAGTTGCCGGAGGAGAGGCGCTTTCTCAGGTCAGCAGGAGATGGGGTCGCGGCCAGGGTGGCAGGCTGGAGGCAGGTGACCCTGAGTCCTAGGGTCTGCTGGGAGCTTGCAGGTGCATCCAAAGCCAAGTTGCCAGGGAAACTGCATTCCAGGCAAGCCAGCTCTCCTAGTTACCCATCAGGTTCTCATTGTCAGAGAGAAAGGGCTTGTGATATGGTGAGGGGCTTGGAGTCACACAGAGGCTTAGAATATCGGCTGCCTCTGGGAGCCTCAGGAGGCTCAGGATGGGGCTTGTGATGTGTTGCCAAAGCCCCTGGCACATTTTGGGGTACAGAGTGTATGATGCCAGGTGAACAGGTGCCAGGGGAGGGCACCAGGGTGCCTTAGCTGGGTGGTTCCTTGCCTTTCTAGAAGTAATTTGGGATTGTCAGGCTCAGTTCCCTTCAACACTGGACCTGAAGAGATCTAAGCCTGGCTGCTCTGGTCCTAGGAGCTGGAATTGAGGGGGACCTCCCCAGTACTGGCCCCCAAATGACAGGTGGGCTGCCCTGCTGCTCCCCGCAGCTCTCATCCACTCTGTCCATCAGGGTCAGCGCTGCCCCTTGGTTGGGTTGTTCTCTAGGAAAACCTGCTATCATAGTTTCATGGGGAAGACAGGGAAGAGATCAGCACTCCTACCCAAGCAGAGGCAGCAGCCATGGCTGTCAGACCAAAGTGAGACAGCCTCTCCACAGCGATGCCTGTGAGTGGAGGCCAGAGGTCCCTATCAGGTCTGCCTACTTCTAGTCTCCACCTTTTTTTTTTTTGGTTTTTCGAGACAGGGTTTCTCTGTGTAGCCCTGGCTGTCCTGGAACTCTGTAGACCAGGCTGGCCTCGAACTCAGAAATCCGCCTGCCTCTGCCTCCCAAGCGCTAGGATTAAAGGCGTGCGCCACCACTGCCCGGCCTCCCCCTTATTTTTTAAGAGTCTCTCGCTAAACCTAGACTATTGATTGTTTAGACTGGCTGGCCAGCAAATCCACAGATCCTCCTGTTTGTCCCTTGACAGTGCTTGGGTCACAGGCACACCTACTGTACCCAGCTATTTATCTGCCTCCACTGCACCCCTGCAGGTTCTAGGAATTAAACTGAGTGCAAAGCCAGCAGTTTGCCGACTCTTAGGCATGTCTGTGTGTTTGTTGTGAAGGCGTCTGTACAGGAAATAGGCATTGGGTCCCCTGAAGCTGGAACTGCCCAGTGCTGGGAGCTGAACTCGGGTCCTGTGCAGGAGCAGTTCTGCCTCTTAGCCACTGAGACTTCTGTCAGCCCTCAAGCATGTTTTTGAAACAGAATTTCACTAAGAGACTAGTGAGAGTCCTGCCTCACCCTCCAAGTGCTGGGATTCAAGTATGTGCCACTATGTCTGGGCACAGGCTGGGTGTGCTATGCCATCAGCTGGGTCTGTGCCCTCTCCATCTCTACCACATACGCCTTCCCCAAGGTCCCCTGCCCTGCATCTGTGGTCCCATCTCCCTGACTGAGCAGCTTGACAGCTTCGTTTCCTTTTTTTTCTTTTCCCCATGACAGGGTTTCTCTGTGTAGCCCTGGCTGTCCAGGAACTTGCTCTGTAGACCTGGCCTTGAACTCAGAGATCCACCTGCCTCTGCTTCCTGAGCACAGGGATGAAAGTCATGCAGTGCCTCGTCCAGCTCTGGCAGTGGGTCTTGTGCTGTTGAGCCCTTCCTACCCTGTTCCCCACATGCTAACTGCCCCAGCCGTTTCTGCCCCAGGTCATTCCAGACTTGATCCCGGTGCTCTCCCTTCTGCCTTGACCTTCCTCCATGCTCCTCCCTTCCTCCAGGATACCCTGCCTGTCGTCCATGTCTTGGCAGTGCTCGCTGGGCAGTATGCACCCCACACCTGGGAAAAAAGTGAAGGGGGTGGTTAGCATTAAGTAGACCCTTGTCCCCTCCCCCCAGCCCTGGGTCTGCACCTGTCCCCTCCCCCCAGCCCTGGGTCTGCACCTGTCCCCCTCCCCCCTCCCTGGGTCTGTACCTGTCCCCCTCCCCCATCCCTGGGTCTGTACCTGTCCCTCTCCCCCCAGCCCTGGTTCTGTACCTGCCCCCTCCCCCCAGCCCTGGTTCTGCACCTGTCCCCTACCCCCAGCCCTGGTTCTGTACCTGCCCCCTACCCCCTGTAGTGCTCTGTCCACCTTGCCAGTTTGCCAGCCTTGTCAGCAGGTGTAGGCTCCCCAGCCCCTGGCCTGGCGCCTGTGCTTGGAAAGTACTCAACACTTGGTATCCCTTTCTAAAACTTATCTTTTTTCCTGATGCTGTGTGTGGAAACTTGGGCCTCACGAATGCTTGGTAGGTATTCTGCCAAGCCATAGCCAATATTAAATTGCTAATGACTTTTGAACAGAGACTCATGAATTATGTAATCTGTTCTTGTCTTCAGTTCTGTTAGAGGTAGGCTGGAGACAGTCCTCAGCCAAGTGGTGGTAAAGCCACATAGCCCATCTCTCTGGTCTTAATTTTCTTTAAGATATCTTTTTTTTTTTTTTAATTTTTTTATTTATATGAGTACACTGCAACTGTCTTCAGACACACACTAGATGAGTGCATCGAATCTCATTACAGATGGTTGTGAGCCACCATGTGGCTGCTGGGAATTGAACTCAGGACCTCTGGAAGAGCAGTCAGTGCTCGTAACTGCTGAGCCATCTCTCCAGCTCCTCTTTAAGATATCTTAATTTTCTTTATTAAGATAGTGTCTCATGCCAGGCATGGTGGCGCACACCTTTAATCCCAGCACTTGGGAGGTAGAGGTAGGTGGATCTCTGAGTTCAAAGCCAGCCTTGTCTACAAAGCGAGTTCCGGGACAGAACAGTAGGGACTACATAGAGAAACCAAACCAAAACAAAACAAAACAAAACAAAAACAACCCCCCCCAAAAAAAAAAAAAAAATCCAACCAGCCAAACAAGTCTCACTATGATGTACCCTTGGCTCACCGTTCTGCCTACCAAATTCTGGGATTCAAGGAGTAGGCTACCAAGCGCAGTTCAGATATCTTAATTTCATTGTCCAGTTGAAGGCCCCTCCCCTCCCGTTTTCTTGAATGAGCTGCTGACTTCAAAACCCACTTTGACAAGCCACACTTATCAGTCAGCCTGCCAGTGTGCTGGAGCTTCCACACTGGCCCATGTCAGAAATCAAATGCTTTTTTAAGGTTTGGGGTGAGTGAGCTCACCAGTTATAAAGCTGAGAGAGGAGGACAAGGGTCTGAAGACACCCTGGGCTATGTATCGAGACCTTGCGGCATGCGGGGCTCAATCTGCACTTATCTTTCCTTCCTATCTCCGAGTCGCTGGGCTCAGTCTCAAGTTTTCTGGCAATAAAACCAACCACTGAGTGACTCTTTCACCACCAGAGGGCTCGCGAGCCTCAGGCTGCGGCTGCCTTTTCAAACCATGCTTGTGGGATGGGAAAACTGGGCAAAAGATGGTGGAGCCAGGGCTCAAGGCCGCTGGAACTCCTCTTGGGTCTTCGCCCGGGTCTGGGCAGCCATCCTCCAGTCTCTGTTCCCTGTCTGCACCTCTGAGCGTGTTGCCCAACTCTGCCTGCAGCACCTCGGAGTCGGCCGCCCTGGAGCGGGAGCTACTGGACGAGTATCGCTTCGGGCGGCAGCAGCTAGTGGAACTATGTGGGCACGCCAGTGCGGTGGCTGTGACCAAGGTACCAGCCCCCTTTGCTCGGAGTTACTGAAGTACAAGGAAGCTTACCGCCAGACCAGAGAACCCAGAACCCAGGGTACCAGACAGGGCAGAAGTGGAGTCTCCAGAGGCACCCACAAAGTGGGGCTGACGCTTTCGAGGTGCAGGCCTGGGTCTCCCAGAGGTGTGACCTACCTGACAGCTATCGCTGCCATCTGCACACCCCAAAATGCCCCAATGAGAAAAGAGGTCCTAAGGTGGATAGGGTAGTACCTCAGTGGACCAAATGAGGTCCGAAGCGGGGCCAAACTTCGTGGATCCGGCTCCGCTAAACCTTCACCCCCAAGATGACAGGAGGGTGTTGCTGACGTCAAAGGCGCTGTCCTGAGGCCCACGGAGCAGATCTTAGAAGCCCAAGGAAGGATTACAAGCACCTCCCAGCACCGCATATGCCCTGCCTCTTGTGTTTTTAAGGTCCATTGATTTTACCGCGCCCTTGGGTGTGCGTGTGAGCATGTGCGGTGCGTGGGGTAGTCTGTGAGCTAGTGTTCTTCCACATGTGGGTTTCAGGAAATAAACTACGGTCCCTTCAGAAGCTTGGTAGCAAGTTCCTTTATCAGCTGAGCCACTTCGCTAGCTTCCTTCAGTAGCCCAGCTTGCCCTCGTGGTGGTTCACAGCTGCAAACTCCGCAGTTGCTGCAAGTTCAAGACCAACCTGGGTTAGAGTGAGGACCTCTAAAACAACAAAAATTATGTGCAGACTGATCGTTTGAAATAGAAAGCACACAGATAGGAAACACCGAAAGGGAAAGGCAGAAGTGGGGCAGAGACAGATGGCCTAGGCGCCACTCTCCACGAATTGCGGGCATCCCTCGGGATCACCCCACTTTTCACCTTTTTTGAGGGAGCTGGGGAAGTGGGAATGGGTCCTAAGTGCATACGAAGTAAACAACCCAACCCGCACTGGGACTGAGCGCAGAGCCGGGTTCGCACTCTGGCTGAGCGAAGTCCGCCTGCAGACCACCTCTCTGCCGCGGCTCCGTCCCTCTGCGCCCCCATCGAGCCGCCCTGCTGTACTATGTCTCAGGCGTTCCCCTTGCCCTCGCTGCCGCGGAAGCAGAGGACAGTGCTGGTCGTGTGCGGCCCGGAGCAGAATGGTGCCGTGGGGCTGGCGTGTGCCCGGCACCTGCGGGTGTTCGTGAGTAACAGGGCCGTGATGCGGAGGTGGGGTGGGGGACAGAAATGGGGCTGGGGTCCCGCTGGGAAGAGGAGAAGCACTCCCTCCCGCCTCCATCCTCGAACCCGGGTCCCCCCCAGGAATACCAGCCCAGCATCTTCTGCCCAGCGCGTTCAGCCGACGCGCTGCACCGTGACCTGACCACGCAGTGCGAGAAGATGGACATCCCCTTCCTGTCCTTCCTGCCCGCTGAGGTCAGATGCACCCACCCTGGCCCTGCCCTGGCCTGTCCGAACGTAGCCCTGACACTGCCCCTCTCCCCAGGTGCGGCTCATCGACGACGCGTATGGGCTGGTGGTGGACGCAGTGCTCGGGCCCGGAGTGCGGCTGGCGGAGGCAGGCGGGCCCTGCGCCCGCGCGCTGGCCACGCTGAAGCGACTCTCCATCCCGCTTGTGAGCCTGGACGTCCCCTCAGGCACGCCACCCAGGGGCAGCCTGGTTACCCTAGCCCATTTTTTTCCATCCATCCCAAATTCTCCCCTCTGCACCTCCCCCACTCCCACCCCCGGTTTTCCTCGTCCAACTCTTCCAACCTCAGTTTCTGCTTCTGCCCTCATCCTGTTTCACACCCGCCCTGAGGATGGGAGCGATACAAGTGGCTGCCCCAAGTGACTCGGTGTCCCCTTGGTCCGGGTGCTCAGCTCCACGGGCACCACCCATCACCAGCCCTGCTGCTGGACAGTCGTGAGCTCACTCAGCAGGCCACGCCTGCCAGGCCAGAGCTGCTAGGGACAAACAGCGCTCAGCCTCCCGTGGAGACTGCGTGGGGGTGTCCCCAGCTAGATGGCTCCAGGACCATCCCAGACCAAAACCAAGGGATATCTAGTCCGAGAGGGAGACAGTAGGTGGTCCTGGAAACGTGAGGGATCCTGCAGTTGGAAGCCTCTAGTCAGAGAGAGGAGCCCACGGCTCTGAGGCAGGAGAGAAGTCTGGGTTGCTGGTTCATGGACTGGGTGGAACCGAAACTCCTGGTGGTTTGGGGAGAGGGTAGAGACCTGACAAATGTAACGCGGGGTGGGTGGGTCAGAGAGCCAAGACGTCTCAGGTTGGAGAAGGAAATCAAATCCAGTGGGGATGTGGAGGCACAGTTCTGAAGGAGGGGCGTCTCGGGTCACAGTACAGGATGGGGACTTGGTCCGAGAAGGGAGGCTGAGGTCAGACCCGAGGTGGGTGAGAAAGGTTTGATTTGAGCGAGGCGGCTCCTGACCGCTGCGGAGGGAGACACTGCTCAAAGGCAGTAAGGCCGGGTCCTGGCAGGCTAGCGGCGGAAATGGTGCAGTCGGAGGGTGGAGGCGGTTCTGCGGTCAGCAGGTCTGACCGCTACCCACGTGCGTGGAGGGAGGCAGGGCAGACTTTGTCCCGGGCCCGAGGTCCTCAGCTCCCCCTCTTCCGCCCTCAGGCTGGGATGCTGAGGCTGGCGACGACGCGAAGGACGCGGTGCAGCCCGATGTACTGGTGTCCTTTGCGGCGCCCAAGAGCTGTGCCGGCCGCTTCTCCGGACGTCACCACTTTGTAGCCGGCAGGTTCGTGCCTGATGACGTGCGCCGAAAGTTTGGCCTGCACCTGCCAAAATATACTGGCACCGACTGTGTGGCCTCATTGTGACCCGCACCAATAAACATCTCCACCTCTCCCTCTGCCTCTTTTGTGCCAGGGGGTGGGCGGGTGGAGAGGGGACTTCCCTTCGGGTTTGCGGAGAGGAGCTGCGCCGGAATTTCTTAGAATGGAGAGCAGACCCCAAGTGGGACTTCCAGGCTGCCAGGGGTGGCCTACAGTACTTAGGACTGAAGTTAAACAATACAGAACGTCCAGCATCCTAGGGCGCCCAGCCACTTCAAGTTTAAGACCAGAGGGAGCCCAGCACACAGCACCGGACCCAGTTGGTGAGGGAGGAGGAAAGCAGGACACCCGGCGGTCTAAGGGCGGAGGCACCGCAGGAGGCATAGAGGAAGGGCGCCCAGCGTGGTGGACAGGGGCGTGGCTTGCGGCCGCGTTCCGCCCCTTTAGTCCCCTGCAGCCGCCAGGTCCGCCCCAGTCAGATCCCAGAGCTTCGCAGAGCAGCTCGGACCTGGCGATGGCGTCACCTCTGCCCTTGCTCTATCTCTACGTTGTCGCTGTACACCTAGCGGGAGCACGAGGTGAGATACCTTGGGAGCACCCGAGGCCGACAGCCGCGTGCGCAGAAAAGCGGGATGGGGAGAGCACCTCATAAGCGTCCCAGAGAGCGGGTGAAAAACCCCTTCCATCGTCCCAGGAAGGTCCACCCGGCCAAGGCTTTGAATCGTAAATCGTCAAGTTTCCAAATCTGTGCTGAGAGGTCGTAGCTGTCCCTCTGCGGGGCTGGTGACAGTCCCATTTCTCAGAAGACTGGGGTTCCAGGAAGAAGGGGTTCCAGGAAGAGGGGGTTTGTCTGAACCTGTCTACCTTTCTAGTTAATCTTGGAAAGCTGGAAGGCCAGAGAAACCAAGGACTTACCTGTTGGCACCTTGCGTCCCACCTAGAAAGACCTGGGAAAGTAGATGGCAGGAGGGACTTCCAGGAAGAGACCGCAGCAGTCTGCGGGCAGAGGCAGAGCCGAATGCGCTCGACTTGTGTGATGAACATTTGAGCTGAGAGGTGTAGAGTGGGACATAGAGTCGCCTAATCTGTGGAGAGACAGGGCTTCATGGTCCGCTGCTAGTAATGGGAAGGCTTCCTGGAGTGGGTGCTGCTGCAGTCCCCAGGGCGAGAACTGGCCTCTCAGATCCTCAGCTTTCTATCCCGTGAAATGTGGTAGTCAATGTTCCCCCTGTTGCACCAAAAGAGGGGTCTCAGTGATCCCTATCTTATGCCTCCTCGAACTCCCACAGACGCCACCCCCACCGAGGAGCACACCCCAACCGCCAGGGGTCTTCAGGGATGGCCGCCAGACCCCGGCCAGCCCTCGCCAGCCCTGGAGGACTGGGAGGGTGAGTCACCTCAGCAACCTGCCTGTGTGATCTAGGCTTAGTGGGGTCAGCGGGGAGGGGAGGGAGAATGAGGAGTCCTTGGACATCACAGCTCCTGGAGGCCCTGACCTCAAGGCTCCAAGCTGGAGGACTAGCGGGAGGTGGGACCCGGGCTCAGCGTGCCATGCCCGCAGAGGCCAGCGAGTGGACGTCGTGGTTCAACGTGGACCACCCGGGGGGAGATGGCGACTTCGAGAGCCTGGCCGCCATTCGCTTCTACTACGGTCCCGCGCGCGTGTGCCCGAGGCCGCTGGCGCTGGAAGCGCGCACCACTGACTGGGCGCTACCAGCTGCAATGGGCGAGAGGGTGCACGCCAACCCAGAGCGCGGCTTCTGGTGTCTCAATCGGGAGCAGCCGCGAGGCCGCCGCTGCTCCAACTATCACGTGCGCTTCCGCTGCCCACTGGGTAAGGGCGGGGCCCATAGGCTTGGGTGGGCGGGTACAGCGCGACCCTAAGGAGCAAGGCCCAAGGATGGCAGGGCATGGGCGTGTACACAGTTTGTGTCGTGTGGGCGTGGCCTAGATGAGACACATCCATCACCACGCGAACAGTGGGGGATGCAGGGAGCTGGGCCCAGGTTGTAGTAGGTAGTGCACTAACATGCCAGGATCCCATCGGCCTATCCTGAACAGCTTGGTGTTGGGGGATGCCTTAAGCCTCATCGTATTGAAGTTCGATGGGAAACAGCAGGGCTAATCAGGACGGCACCTGGGGGGCGGGGGTTTTGAGGGGGGAAGGAGAGGTGCGAGGGGGGGGACGACAGGTGAGCTCTGTGCAGAACTGCAGTCTGCCCCTGCAATCAGGAAGGGTGTATGCGGGGGAAACCGGAACCCACCAAGGTGGGCAGATCCACCTCATCTCCCTCCTTACTCCGCAGAGGCGGCGTGGGGCGCTTGGGGCGCGTGGGGCCTCTGTTCCAAGAGTTGCGGGCCAGGCCGTCGCCTGCGCCGCCGCAGCTGTCAAAGCTCGTCTGGGGACATGTGTCCCGGGAGCCCCCAGGAGGCGCAGAAGTGTGTGAGATCCCGTTGCCCAGGTAGGAGGGACAGGGCCAGAGGAGGGGATGATCAAGGGATGGGGCCCACACAAAAAGGGGCCCAGTTGAAGTGGAGGCCATGCACACACTAGTGAAGGAGACTTACAACGGAGGCAGTCGGTGGATGCTGGGCAGGCATGGGAAGACCTGAGGAGTTATTTCCCCTAGTGTATACACTAAGATATTCTTATGTGTAGACAGAAGTCAGTGGCACACTCTGGGTGCACCCATGCAGCTGTCAGTCTCTGCCTGTCTGCTCGCCCACGCAGACACGCTGCCCAGGCCCTTCCATGTGCCAGACAGCAGGCCAGCCAGAAGGGGACTGGAAATTCCACTTGGGCCTGGGCTCCACAAATACGGTCTGCAGACAGTTGTAGCAGGGCCCTCATGTAGTGGGGGCACGATGTGGCCAATGGTGGGGACCCCACCCGGTGCCTCTGCCCTGAAGTTTCCACTGGAACTTTCCACTTTGTGGAGCAGCAGCAGCGTTGGAAGTGAGAGAGATGTTGTCCAAGACAGCCCCTAGCTCCCAGCCCCCACCCAGGTATTCCTGCCGGATGAGTCCTCACCATCTTAAGAATCAGCCTCTTTGGTCCCCTCTTGAAGCTTCTCCCCTGCATCCATGGACCCACCTTCCTCACATGACTTCAGTTCTGCCCACTTATCCCTGTCTCCAGACTTACTGAGGTCCAGCCACACTGAAGCTTGTGGCTTGTGGGGATAGGAGGCAGAGTTACATGTTTGTCCAAAGACTGAGTGCAAAGCTCTCCCCAAGAGTTCTCTCTGCCCCTGCCGCTCCCATGTTCCCCTAGGGTGTAGCTCTGACGCCTGCGGGTGCCCCAACCACATCCTCTTGGGCTCAGTGGTCACCCCATCTGGGCGCCCACTGTCAGGAGCCAGGGTCTCCTTGCGAACTCGACCTGGCACCATAGCCACCAGTGGAACCCATGGGACCTTCCGAGTGCCTGGGGTCTGTGCTGGCAGCAAGGCCAACGTCAGTGCCCAGATGAACGGGTTCTCTGCTGGTACAGCCCAGGCCCGTGCCAACAGCTCCAGCTCAGCCGTAGTCACCATCATCCTTGAAGAGTTAGGTGAGTGTCCCCGCAGCCAAGGACATGTGACTTACAGAGGAGGATGTTCCAGGCCAAGGGGGAAAAACAAGCTGTGACTCACTTGTTGACAGCACAGAACGAGGCGGGCTGTCCCTGAGAGAATGCGAAGAAAAAGGGGTCCCTGGGGTATAGCAGGGTCATGAACTTGGCCTACTCTGATCCTCTTAGGGAAGCCGTACCTGGTAAAGCACCCTGAGTCTCGAGTTCGAGAAGCAGGTCAGAATGTGACCTTCTGCTGCAAGGCCTCGGGGACACCCATGCCCAAGAAATATTCCTGGTGAGTGTCCACACAAACCCAGGGAACTTGGCCAGCTTTGGGTTGAATAGGATGGTACCATGTGGTACTTCAAGCCTTCTAAAACTAAGGTGGGACGATGAACACATGATCCCAGCACTGAGATCATGAGCTGAGGCAGGAGGATCGTTGTGAGCTTGAAGTAGCATAGGCTACGTTGTGTATTTGTGTGTGTGTGTGTGTGTGTGTGTGTGTGTGTGTGTGTGTGTGTGTGTAACCATGTTGCCAAAGAAGAAAAAGCAGAGCAGGCCTGGTGGGGCACACACACCTGTAGAGGCTGGAGGATCAGGAGTTTAAAACCACCCTTGGCTATACAGCCTAAAGTGCAGAAGACCTTGTCTCAACAAAACAAAAACCTCCTAGGAGTGACTGCTGGCCTCTGTCTTCCCTGAAAATTGCAGAGGCTCAGGGATGAGGCCGAGCTCCTGGAAGCCACTCTCCAGCTCTTCCCTCCAAGAGACAGATGCAGCCATTCTTAAGCCACCATTCTTAAGGTCCCCATGATGCTGTGCACTTACTGCCTTCTTCAGGTTCCACAACGGGACCCTACTGGACCGACGCCAGCAGGGGTCTGGGCCACACCTCGAGCTCCAGGGGCTTCTCCAGGAGCAGGCAGGGGAGTACCACTGCAAGGCCTGGAACGAGGCGGGCACCGTGCGATCCCGCGCCGCCCACCTCACGATACTCGGTGAGTGTGGTCCAGTCCCGTCCCACGCGAGCCCAGCCCAAGCCCCCCACCTCAGCCTCCCTCCCATGACCTGGTTGTGTGGAATCCCCAGCTCCTGGCCAGCCGGCCTGTGACCCCCGACCTCAGGAACACTTGATCAAGCTTCCGGATGACTGCAGCCAGCCCGGCGGCGGCCCCACGTACCTAGACGTGGGTCTGTGCGCGGACACACGCTGCCCGGGCCCTGTGGGCTCCGGCCCGCGCTGTGGGGACGCGGGCTCTCGCTGCTGCTCAGTGCTGCGCCTGGAGAGCAGGGACATCCGCTGCTCTGGCTACGTGCTCCCGGTGAAGGTGGTGGCCGAGTGTGGCTGTCGCAAGTGCCTGCCCCGTCGGGGATTGGTGCGGGGCCGCGTGGTAGCTGCGGACTCCGGGGAGCCCCTGCGTTTCGCCAGGATTCTGCTGGGCCGCGCACCCATCGGCTTCACCTCCTACCAGGGCGACTTCACCATCGAAGTGCCGCCGGCCACCGAGCGCCTCGTCGTGACCTTCGTGGATCCGAGTGGCGAGTTCGTGGACAGCGTCCGCGTGCTGCCCTTCGACCCTCGTGGCGCCGGTGTGTACCATGAGATCCGCGCGCTGCGCAAGGCAGCCGCAGTGCTGCTGGACGCGAAGCGGGGCGGTGAAATCCCGCTGGGCGGCACAGAGGAGGCGCCAGCGCTAGGCGAGCTAATCCTGCCGCCCGGGACCTTCCTCCACCCCGACGGCCGTCCCTACGCGGGGCCGGTGGAGGCGCGTGTCACCTTCGTGGACCCTCGTGACCTGGCGTCGGCGGCCGCGGCGTCCAGCGACCTGCGCTTCCTGGACAGCGCGGGTGAGCTGGCGCCGCTGCGCACCTATGGCATGTTTGCCCTGGACCTGCGCGCGCCCGGCTCCCCGGAGCAGCTGCACGTGGCGCGCGCGGACGTACGCGTGGACGCCGAGCACGTGCGCATGCCCGGCCACGCCGAGGCTCTGGCACTCTGGTCGCTGGACCCGGAGACCGGGCTGTGGGAGGAGGAGGGGCTTGAGCAGGGAGCAGGCGGCTTCCGGCGTGAGAAGGCGGCGGCGCGCGAGCGCAGGGAGGAGCGCGCGTTCCTCGTGGGCGCGCTCACCGTGCGCGAGCGACGCTTGTTCAACCTAGACGTACCGGAGCGGCGCCGCTGCTTCGTGAAGGTTCGCGCCTATGGCACAGATCGCTTTGCGCCCGCCGAGCAGGTGCAGGGCGTGGTGGTGACGGTGCTCAACCTGGAGCCCGCGCCCGGCTTCACGGCCAACCCACGCGCGTGGGGCCGCTTCGACAGCGCGGTCACAGGGCCCAACGGCGCGTGCGTGCCGGCCTTCTGCGACGCTGAGCAGCCCGACGCCTACACGGCCTTTGTGACCGCGGCTTTGGGAGGTGAGGAGCTGGAGGCCGCGCCGTCGCGGCCACGCGCAATCGCGGCTACCGTGGGCGTGGCGCAGCCCTACCTGGAGCGCCTCGGCTACCAGCGCACGGATCACGACGATCCCGCGCTCAAGCGCACCGGCTTCCGCTTGAACCTTGCGCGTCCACGCGCGGGCCGCGAGTCCGAGGCGCATGGGCCCGTGTATCCGTGGCGCCGCCTGCGCGACTGCGAGGACGCGCCGGTCACCGACAGTCACTTCCGATTCTCGCGCGTGGAGGCGGACAAATACGAGTACGACGTGGTGCCATTCCACGAGGGAGCGCCCGCCTCGTGGACCGGCGACCTGCTGGCCTGGTGGCCCAACCCACAAGAGTTCCGCGCGTGCTTCCTGAAGGTGCGGCTGCAGGGCCCGCAGGAGTACATGGTGCGTTCGCACAACGCGGGCGGCACCCACGAAGACACACGCGGCCACCTCTACGGGCTGCGTGACACCCGCAGCGTGCGCCACCCCGAGCGCCCCGGCGCCTCGGCCGCCTGCGTGGAGTTCAAGTGTGGCGGCATGCTGTTTGACCAGCGCCAGGTGGACAGGACGCTGGTGACTGTGACCCCGCAGGGCAGCTGTCGCCGCGTGGCCGTCAACACGCTCCTTCAGGACTATCTAGCCCGGCACCCGCCGCTCGCCCCCGCCGACGACCCTGCCGCCTTCGCCATGCTGGCTCCGCTCGACGCACTGGGCCACAACTATGGCGTCTACACGGTCACCGACCAGAGCCCACGGCTGGCCAAGGAAATTGCCATCGGCCGCTGCTTCGACGGCTCCTCCGACGGCTTCTCCCGGGAGATGAAAGCCGATGCCGGCACTGCTGTCACCTTCCAGTGCCGTGAGCCGCCCGCCAGACCCAGCCTCTTCCAGCGGCTGCTGGAGAACCCCGCTTCAGCGCTTGGCGATATCCGTAGAGAGATGGGCCAAGCCAATCGTTCTTCCCGGGTTACCCAAACCCAGGCTGCAGACACCAGCAGCCCCTTCGGCCCTGGACAGTGACCTGGTCCACGACCTCACTCTGCCTTGCTTTAGACCCCTGTATCTTTGGAAAGTCTCCCTGCTTTGGCTCCCGGGCTTCTGGGTCCCCTTTCCCTCTTCTCGGCCAAGGATTTGGTCAAGATGAAAACTAAGGGTGCTGGTAGAAATTTCGGGCAGGCAGCTGAGGCTCTGTGACCAGAAATGTCTGGCTGTAGATGAAGCCAGGGTCAGGGACGTGGTTGTCCACCGTAGGCCTGGGCCTCAGCTGAGGTAGGTTCTGACTGACTTTATGGGATCCCCTGCCCCAGCTTTGGTTCTGAGGTCGTATTTATTGAGATAAAGCCCCAGTGGGTGGGTGTGAGTCGGGGTACAGGTTGGCCCAATGGAATGTGGGGAAAGGGTGCTTTGGGCTGCAGGGAGAGTTTCATGGTGCTTGGGAGTGCCCTCCCGACTTGGGCGCAGGTGCTATCGGGCTCAATTAAAGATGCTATAATTCCCAACCTGTGTCAGTTGGAAAGGACAAAGGCTGGGTGGGGCTGAGCCACACACCGGACTGAGTCAGGGTGTGATCCCAGCAGCCTAGACATGCTGACATCCAGGCCAGCCTGGACTACAAAGCCAGTTGTTTCTGAAAACCAAAACCCACCAAAGGAGAAGAGAGGGCTTGGAGGCACACAGGGTCTTGTGTCAGCAGCTAAGGGATTCCTGCGTGGCGTGGCACGACTCTGCCAGGTGTGCCTGGCTGCAAAGGGTGTGACATGTGTGTGTGTATGTGTATGATATGTGTGTGTGGTGTGTGTATGTGTGTGTGTGTGTGTGTGGTATGTGTGTGGTGTGGGTGTGGGTGGGTGTGGTATGTGTGTGTGTCTGTGTGGTGTGTGATGTGTGTGTGGTATGTGTGTGTGTCTGTGTGGTGTGTGATGTGTGTGTGGTGTGTATGTGTGGTGTGTGTGGGTGTGGTGTGTGTGGTGTGTATATGTGGTGTGGGGGGGTATGTGTGTGTGTCTGTGTGTGTGTGTGTAGAGACATCTCTGACTAGAGAGCACAGTAGCTCCACAGCTGCTGGGGCCTCATGGCTGCTGGGCTTAGCTAGTGGCTCAGAATTATAGGGCAAGGAGGGCCCTGTTGGGGAAGTTCCTGAGACAGGCGTACACTACCACTGCTGCCCTGGACTTTCTCAAGGTTGGCCTCTGCGCTGGCCTGAACACCTCCATGCTGAGGCCCAGCCATACCTTGGCCAACCACGGGGGTACAGGCTCCATTGGGGACCTACTAGCCTCCGAATGGTGGGAAAGCAGGACACAGCAGACATGCTCACAACTCCAGGGACAGGCAGGTGGACACTCCATAGCACGGGTGTGCTTCTGGTCACACCCCCATTCTCCACAGAGACTGCTGAGTTGTGAGTCCCTACCGGAGTGAGGCTCCCCAGTTGTCCCTCATGCCCCCTGAAACAGCTAGCCTGGAGGCATCAGTGGGTCCCTGGGAGAAGGGTCTTTTTGGTTTGAGACCTCTGACTCGCTATGTATTTGGGGATGACCTTAAATTCCTGATCTGCCTGCCTCCGTTGCCCAGTACTGGAATGTCAGACATAATCAGTTTATGATGGAACCCAGGGCTTTGTGTATGCTGGGCAAGTGCTCCACAGGGACTGAGCCTCATCCTTAACTCCAAGACTTCCCTGAAGCACGGTCCTGACAAGGAGTAGGACATGGGGTGCCTCCTCACTTAGGGCCTACGCACCCCTTCTTTATTACCCACCTCGCACATTTTGGCAGCAGGTGATTAGCTGCGAGAGCCCATGAAGGGACACACACACACAGGGCCCCCTTAGGGGTCCGCTCTTGCAGCACCCAGTTGTCCCCGAGTGGCCATTCCCCAGTGTCACACCTTAACTCACTCCCAGACTTTGCTGAAGTTTAAGCACTCACAAGCTCCCCTGTGTGGCAAGCACCTCCTGGTAGGGACCATTTTTACCCACTGCAGGGACACCTTCCTGTACCCTGAGGATTCAGAAGAAAGCTAGCAAGTCCAGACCTTGGCCTTTGAGATGACCCCAGGGCTCTGCTGGAGCTGTAGACGACAGAGGCTTAGAGCCCAGCTCACTCAGAGCTGTGCAGGGCTGCTTGGGGGAGCCCACAGCGAAGTCCAGGCCCCTGATGAGGTGTCCAACCTTCTTGCCAAATACCTTTCATTGAGAAAGTGTTGGGGCTTCTCTAGTTGCCAGCTGGGCCAGCCAGCTGGGTTTTAGGGGGGGATGACTGCCCTGGCCCTGGTGTCTTTGTTAGTGTGGAGTGGGGTTAGTGGAACCCCTCTCTAGCTAGGCCCAGAGGGCTGTGGACCTCCTTCCTCTCTGCCTATTCAGTGACAGGACAGAATTCACCCCCAGTTTTTACATGAGGAAATTAAGACTCCGGAGAAGGGAGGGCTGTCCTGTGCTGGCAGTGGCTCTGCCTTCATTCTGTCCCGGTGCTCTGTCCAGCCCTCCCTCCTGGAACCTCAGTCACAACTTCTGGAAAATCCATCACCTCCCTCCACCCCCAGCAGGGCTGCCAAGACACGCCTCTTGGCGGGGGGGGGGGGGATCAGGGCCAAGACCCCCCAGAGACCCGGCTTCTGCCTCCCTGAGGTCAACTCGGGGCACTGGAGGCCCAATGTCCTGCCCCCGACACTTTAGATTGTATAATTTTAGAACCAGGGGTTCTTAAAATTCCTCACACCATGGCATAGAGAAAAAGCTTGGACCAGTAAAATGCTTAAAACAAGGCTGCAAGTAGCAGACTCCAAGAGGAAGGACTGCAGGACAGACATGCAGGACAGACATGCAGGGAGGGCTTCTGGGATGTGGCCCTGAGACTACACTTGCTTTAAGGGTGCTTAATGTATACATAGTGTGTTGGGGTCCCAAGATTTGTTTTTAGGGAGAATGACTGCTTGGGTCACACAGCTATTGTGGACACTGTAACCTGGGGATAAAGTAGCTGGCTATTTCTGGGTTTGGTTTGGTTTGGTTTGGTTTGGTTTGGTTTGGTTTGGTTTGGTTTGGTTTGGTTTGGTTTGGTTTGGTTTGGTTTGGTTTGGTTTGGTTTGGTTTGGTTGTTTCCTTAGAGATGGGACCTCATGTAGATCAGGCTGCCCTCAAATTCACTAGGCAGCCAAGGATAGCCTAGAATTTCTCATCTTCCCGCTTCTACCTCCTGAGAATTGATGGCAGGTGTGAGCTACCACTCCCTGATAGGAACTGGCCCTGAAGGATTTGTTTGGCCAGGAGCTGAGGTAGGAAAGGCAAGGCAGGCAGCTGGGACAACATGTGCAGAGGCTGGAGGAGCAAGCAAGCGACACCGAGGGAGGGAAGCCATTTCTAGATGGAGAAACATCTAGAGGTCAATTTCTTCTTTGACTGTGGGCATTTGTGTATGTGTGGGCACATTTATGCCACAACATGACTATGGAATCCAGAGAGCATGTGGAGTTACTTTTCTCTCTCCTCCTTCATGTGGGTTCCAGGGATTGAACTCAGGTCCTCAGCCTTGTGCAGCAAGCCCCTTTACCCGCTGAGCAGTCTTGCTGGCCCAGTCTGGGTTACACAATTTCTTAGGACAGATCCCCTCCCCGCCCCCCCCCCATGACCCCAAGGAACTCTGTTCAGCCTTTAGGATGTGCTCCTCGGTGGCACTGGGCTCTGTTCTCTCCAAATGGCCCAGCACTCCCTGTCTCTCGAAGCTCAATCCTGGCAGAACATATCTGACTGTTCTGTAGGAGCCTCGTGGGCCTGGCGTGGCTACCCACCACTTCCCCACTGTCTGTCTCTCTCATCAGTCTCAGAGGTGGGTCTGTCCCAGTCTCAGACCCCAAGGGCTGGAGCTGGCCTGGCAGGCACTGGCTTCAGTTAGCAGAGGATGCAGGGACATCACTGAGGTGGGGGAGGGATGATACCTTGGGGCAGGAACAGAGACCAGGCCCAGGTTCCAGAGGGGCACTGGCAGGTGATAGGGAGGGGACCAGCATGGGGAGAGGGGACTCCCAGCTGTTGGAGGTAGACACAGGAAGACAGACATAGCCTCATCCGAGGCCTCTGCCCAGGCCATAGAGCCAAGGTGCCCGTCAGAGCCAACCCGCCTGCCCGTCATCAGCCAAGGTCAGGCTCTCCTGGTCACACCCTGCCTCTGCCCCTTACAGTCAGATATTCCCTCCTTTACCTCCCAGCACCTTCTGCTCACTGGACTAGAGTCTGTCACCCCAGGACAGCTGCAAATGCTTTAGGCAGGGCACTGTAACCTCTAGCTCAGGGGAATGGACGCCCCAGCATGGAGCCCCATGCCACGGGGCCACACCACACCCACCTGTGCCCCATGGTCACCTTAGCCTGGATGGTGGATGGCTTGCCTCAGGCATTCTCTAAGTATGTGCTACAGAGTCCAGCTGTCCACATCTGGGTGCTCTGGGCACATCCCACCCTCTCGAAGCCCAAGGAAAGAGTGGGCGAGGGGAACCCCAGGCCTCCAAGATCCCAACTGCTTTTGCAGTAGAGGCCTGAATCCCTCCCTATGCTGACTCAGCCCTGGAGCAGGCAGCACTGCCAAACCTCAGCTATGTCCTCAAAGGCTGTCTGGCCCCAGACGGTGCTGGAGCACCGCTGAGCTGGGCTGAGGACCAGCCAGGCAGAGGTGAGGCCATAGCTCCCACTCCTCTTCCTGCCTGAGGGTTTCTGGAGACATGAACTTTGCACACACACGGAGGGCCAGGCTATCCCAGTCTGCTTCGTGAAGTCTATATGTTAACCCCTGGTCTTGTGAGGATCCTGTGTGGAACATAGACACATACAGGCACACACAGGGCACACCCTACTGGGAGATGTAGAGCTATGCTTAGGTAAGAGTACAGACTCCAGGGATCTTGAAAGTCAAAAAGTCAGAAAGTCAAAGCGAAACAGGCACAAAAACTCCAACTTGTAGGACCAGGGTTAGGTTAGCAAGACAGTCAGGGTCTGGGAGGACAGGGAATTTTCAATATTGAATTTCAAAGGTGAATAGGAGTTTTTCAAAACCAGACCCAGAAGCCTGAAAGTCTTGAATTGAGTTTTCCTTTTGTTTGTAAGGTTTCACAGGGGGGCCTGGAGGTGGTGAGCTCTGATCCATGACTTTGTCCCAAGGACCAGCATCTGCCCTAGAAGCTGTAAGTCCGGTGCACAAGGCAAAGCCCTGCTCAGCAGAAACTACAGGAGTGCATGAAGCGAACTTAGGGTTCAAGCCGGCACTCTATTGGGTTAGATTGGGCTAGACCCGGACAACACCTGAACACAGGCTATTCCTGCTTGTTTGATATATATTGGGGTAGGAGTTTGCTATGGGACTCAGGCTGCCCTGAACTTAAGAGCCTGCCGCTTCAACCATCAGTGTGGGATTAAAGCTGTGCGCCTAGGTTTTAATGGTATCCCTAATTCACAGCTGGGGAGAGAGATGAGACAGAGGCAGGAACGGGTCTCACAGACAGGTGAGCCAGGTACACACAACCTTAGACTGTATCCGCAGCAGTGGCTACCAACCCATCCCAAGCTGACAAGTCCAGCATGTTGGCACCTGTCATCCCAGCACTTGAGGGGTGGAGACAGAAAGATCCGGAATTCTCCATCTTCCCATAGTGAGTTCAAGGCCAGCCAGAGCTACATAGAAAGACCCTGTTTCAAAACAAAAAACAATAAAGAAAAAGAAATAATAGCTGAGTAGCTATAACCAGGGCTTCTCGGTGGAGGAGAGATGCCTCAGGCCAGGCAGCCAGACCCAGACCATCTGGGAGGCACGGGCCCCCGGCCTGGCCCCGCTACTGTCTGGCCAGGCTGAACACAAACACGAAGTGGCTAGCCCTACGGAATCTAGGTTGTGGTCAGGCTGTGGCTGAAGAAGTTGTTGGAAAAACACGAGGCCCACGCAGCCAGGCCCAGCTTACGTTTCATCCGGCAGGAACGGCTGCCTGGCGCCGGGCACTGAGGAATGTCGCTGGCAGGGCTTGGCACCTGCTGCTGGGCGGGACTGCTGCAGCCTCCTGGGTGTCCTGGGAAAACATATCTCCCCCCCACACCTCCAATCTGTTTGCATGGCTTTGTTGAACTCATCCCTTTCCAGTCCCTCGATCTCCTTCACCCAGGAAGTGCTGGCTTGCTGGCCTTCGAGCGAGCGCCTGAAGGGAAGCTCCACCTCCAAGTCCTCCTCCCCTCAAACACCTGGGCCTCTGCTGGTCCTCAGGCCCTATGGGCTCAGCCCAGTACTTATGCTTCACTTATCCATCTGTGTGCTGGATGCTGACGTGTTTTCCTGGCTTCGGCTCATAGACCTTCTCCGGAAAGGTGGTTCCTGTGACATCCCCATGATAGGGAAACTGAGGCTCAGAAGACGTCCAGTTTTTAGATTGCTTTAGTATTCTGGAGACAGGATTTAGTTTTTTTTAGGTTGACTGCGCCTCCTCGTGGCAAAATACGTAACTGCAACTGAGTCATGCTAGGTCCCCTAAGGTCCCTCCTGCTTTTCCTTGATTTGGCTCATTCGCTCTCCTCACGTGTCATTCTCCACGGCTCCCACAGTCCCTTCAGAGGCATCTGGGGGGCTTGAATGCATCCACACTGGGTCATCATGGAAATTCTTGAAGGTAAAACCTACCCTCTCCAGTAAGACCAGGCCCTATCCCTCCTCATTCTTGCTGTTTCCCCAGCAGGACCAACCATCGATAGTGGTCCTTGCTTCTCCTGGCATCTACCTAGAATCCCCCAGTGATGGGCTGGGGGCATGAACAGCAGAGTCAAAAAAGTTGGTAAATGGAAGTGGGAACCCCTGAAATTTTGACCACTCCCTTCGGCCAGTCCTGCTTGTTTTCCCCCACAATGACCCGAGGCTTGGGAGTGTAGCTCAGGGTTTTCATCGGAGGTGAGGTCAGACCATGCCTTGGGAATTGAAAGGGGATAGGCCAGCTGCTGTGCTGCCTCCATCCGCCAGAGGTCGCCCTAGTCTATAGGCCCTGCCTCCCGGAGGCCTGGAGACCCCAAGGCCTGTCCCTGCCTGGGGTCCCTGGGCTAATCCTCATACGGGATGTAGTTCATCATTCTCACCCAAGCGTATTTTATCACGCGGCTCACTTCTCCCGAAGCCCTCTTCTCTTCTGTGTATAATTTGCATGATTCCCATCGTTTATACTCAATTTGCATTTCGTTTACATGGCCCGTCTTCCATTTCGGTTGCTCTTCTTCCTTGAGCCAGTTTTCCTGAGACAACTTCTCTCTCCTCTCCTCTCTCCTCTCCTCTCCTCTCCCCTCCCCTCCCCTCCCCTCTCCTCCCCTCCCTCCCCCCTCCCCTCCTCTCTCCCTCCCTCCCTCCCTCCCTCCCTCCCTCCCTCCCTCCCTCCCTCCCTCCCTCCCTCCCTCCCTCCCTCCCTCTCTCTGCCACTTGGTTCTCCATTCAGAAGCTG
>CM052719.1:53599711-53634227 GCA_028551405.1 Uromys caudimaculatus | reverse complement strand
TCGTGTGCCTCACCTCAGCCAGAGAAGCTTCCAGAATCTCAAGCTTTTTCCCTGCAGCATGTGACTGTCTGGGAAGGTGCTCAGCCCCAGGCTGTGCACCCCAGGGGTGTGGAGGGTGGCAGTGCCCACTGCCTTCAGCGTCTCTGCACTTCAGTGGGGTTTGTTTCCGAAGATTCCTTCCTCAGGGATTTATTAATTGGTTGTGAAAAAGGGTGAGGCGCTGGGAAATGGAAGGATTGCTCAGTGGTTAGGAACACTGACTGTAGCCGGTGGTAGTGGTGGCATCACACACCTTTAAACCTAGCATTTGGGAGGCAGAGGCAGGCGGATCTCTGAGTTTGAGACCAGCTGAATCTACAGAGCAAGTTCCAGGACAGCCAGGGCTACACAGAGAGACCCTGTCTCAAGAAAACAACAACAAAACAAACAAAAAGAACACCGACTGCTCTTGCAGAGGACCTGGGTTCAACTCCCAGCACCCACATGGTGGCTCTCAACTGTCTGTAACTCCAGTTCCTAGAGACCTGGCTCCCACTACTCACCCTTGGGCATCAGGTATACACCTAGTGCTTGAACAAACATGCAGGCAGAATGGTTTATTACATAAAATATTTTTTAATTAAGTGGAAATATTAAAATAAAAATTTAAAAAAGAGGCTCTGATCAATTCTATAATGTGGCAAAACCTCAAAAGTGCCAGTGACAGAAGCTAGATACGTAATCCCAGGTAGGATGTGGGCCCACTGACACTGTATAGAAGGTGACCCCAAATGAGTGGCTGCCAGGGCCTGGGGACTTGCGTGAGGACAGATGCCAGTGGAAACAGCTCCTTTGAGGACGAGAGTGTCCTGTCACTACAGGTGGCTGCTAAAGCCACTTGTCAGTCCTCAGGGTCAGCAGAGCTCATCGTGACACTCACATGGCAGGTAGTGGCGCGGTGCTCCTGGCCAGGTCCCAGGGATAAGATGGTCCCCACTTGTCATGGGCTTTTCCCAGGATGTAGGAAAAGGAGCACTTTGTTACTGTCATGATGGTGGCTGATAGGGTGGGGTCACGGCCATGAAGACACTGACTGGCAAGTGGCTCCAGGGGGACAGGCTGTGAAGAAGGGCCTTGTTGGTTGCTTCAGAGGGGAAGCAGGACAAGGCTTCAAATTCTCCCAAATTCTCAAAACCCCCAAAGCAAACACAAAAGAGCTAAAACAAAACCACAAACAAATACCAAACCAATTCCCAATAAGAGCAAAGGCCATGCCACAGCTCCCAGAAGGTTTCAGAGCTGATAATGGCATCTAGGTTGTCACCTGTCACTTAGACAATTGAAAACACTGGAATGCAAACAGGTCAGAACTTTAATGGCATGCTCAGAACAAGCCCCAGATAAACAGTCCACTGTCAGCCACTCAATTGATGTTTAAAAAAAAATCACGCCAAGGTGGGGAGGTGAGTGGCCTGGAAAAGGGCAGAGCCACAGCCAGGGCTTCTGAGGCAATCAGCAGGACACAGGGCCAGTCATCCCTGGCACTCATCCAGATTCTAAAAGCTTAATTAGAAGCATCTGAGTTGAAGCTGCCAGAATCTATGGCAGGTGAGGAGGTTGGCTGACGGGTGGTGTTCCTCTGCCAGGTACCATGGGCCTGGAAAGACAGACAAGAGTGTGAGAGGGAGACAACCCACTGAGCCCACGCCCCTCCATGAAATACCTTAAGGATGTCAGAACCGGTGGCCTGTGGCAGGGCCAGGGCTCATGGGCAATAAGAGCCCTTCCTCACAGGAGCAGGAGCCTTGGCTTGTCTGCAGTGTGCATGGCCATAGCACACAGTGGGGCTACTTTGCCCGTCTGTCTAAGGCCAGATGGATGGGTGTGCTAGGCTCAAGGGACACTGTCCTTGCCCACTGTATCAGGCAGGGCACGCATGCTAGAGGCTCTGGGAGTGAGGCCATGACAAGCATGTGCTGAAGCAGCTGGGTAGGACAGTGGCCATGCTGGCAGAATGACCTTTAAGAAGAGCCAGCTGCCAGGCAGTGGTGGCGCGTGCCTTTAATCCCAGCACTTGGGAGGCAGAGGCAGGCGGATTTCTGAGTTCGAGGCCAGCCTGGTCTACAGAGTGAGTTCCAGGACAGCCAGGGCTACACAGAGAAACCCTGTCTCGAAAAAAAAAAAAAAAAAAAAAAAAAGAAGAGCCAGCTGGGGCTGGAGAGATGGCTCAGTGGTTAAGACACTGACTGCTCTTCCAGAGGTCCTGAGTTCAATTCCCAGCACCCACATGGTGGCTCACAGCCATCTGTAATGGGATCCAGTGCCCTCTTCTGGTGTGTCTGAAGACAGCTACAGTGTACTCACATACATGAAATAAATAAACCTTTAAAGAAGCGCCAGCTGAAGGGCATGAAGGTGTTGGCATGGGTCTGCCATGATGGCACATTCCTTTAAGCCCTTGGGAGACAAAGGCAGGGAAATCTCTGTGAATTCAAGGCTAGCCTGGTCTAAAAAGTGAATACCAGGGCAGCCAGAGCTATGTAGAGAGACCATCTCAAACAAACAAGATAAAGGGTGCACTTGGGACACATTTTACCTAAAGAAGACTTAGGTGGGGTGCCTGCAGGGCATGGCACTGCCCTGGTCTGACTATTGGCTCAGAGCTGGAATGGACAGGTATGCTCGGTTCAGAGCAGGGCAGACTGGTGACTTATTCCCTCAAGAAGCAGGCCCAGACTCTGCTCAACAGCCTGAAGCTTGCATTAGGCTGGGACTCAAGGTGGTGGCAGGCAGGGCCTGAGTGAGCCAGGCTCACCTAACTCCATCCCCGTGGGCACTATTCTGAGCCCCGGGGCTGGTTCTGAGGGAGCGAAGCTACTGGGCTTATGGGGCCATGGCAGATGTCACCATGTCAGAGCCTATTCTGTTTATGCAGGGCCCTCACAGGGCCCTGGGAGAAAGCTGTGGTCCAACACCCAGGACAGACTGGGAGGTCACAGGCTCTACGAAGGAGACAGCTGTCACCGTGGCAAAGTTCTGGAGGCAGCTTGGCTGTCTAGATCCTAGCCTGGCAGATGTTCTTCCATTGTGAGACACCCCCACACACACACCAGGTCTCCAGCCCCCAGTGACAGGTGGGTCTGAGTCCAGAGGTTAGGTGCTCCCACCTTTCCTTGGGGTTTCCTTCCCCAGAGACCCAGCCCAGGGCTCTTCTACTTCCCCAGAGCCCTGGAGGGGGTCCCAGGGTGGCTGCAGCTGACTCACCAGGGGCTGTAGGCAGACTCCCCCAGGTGGGGGCTGGAGGAAGGCCAGGGTCCGAAGAGTGAGAACCATGTCACTTCCATTGTTCAGTGGGAAGGGGCCACAGGAACCTGTGAGAAATGGGCGGAGTCAGTTGGGGGTGTCAC
This sequence comes from Uromys caudimaculatus, assembly GCA_028551405.1. Classification (NCBI taxonomy): domain Eukaryota; kingdom Metazoa; phylum Chordata; class Mammalia; order Rodentia; family Muridae; genus Uromys; species Uromys caudimaculatus. Next base: position 53,630,841 of record CM052719.1, on the reverse strand, counting down.
AGCAGAATCTGGGTCAGCAGTCACAGGGATTTCTGGGTGGTATCTGCTCAGTCCTTCATCAAAAGAGACTCTGGGCCAAGTGGGGATGGCACTGGCCTTTAATCCCAACACTCTGGAGGCAGCCTGGTCTACAAAGTGAGTTCTACACAGAGAAACTCTGTCTTGGAAGAGAGGGGAGGCAGACAGACAAATTCTGGATTTGACCCCAAAAGCACCCGGCCACCTGTTCTTCCCCTGGCCTTGTGTGGGCAATGCTGGCCTGTGAAATTAAGACACTCTTGTCTGTCCCTCTGCTGGCACTGGCTGTCTACAGGGATCGGATAGCTTGGGTCACATCTAACCCCACAGAAAGCTTACAGTTAAAGAGGGCCATAGCCTCGTCACCTGGGCTGGGTGTGGCCTGGCAGCTGGTCTGATCCCCGGGACCCTGGGCCTTGGTGACTGTGGTTGTTTTCCCTGTGTACATGGTGGCTTCTTCCTGAAACTTCCCAGTATTCTTTTTGTACCGGATTCTTTTGTTGCCAAACCAGTTAGAGACCTGTGGATAGATGGACAGACAATGACACTGTCCTGGCGTGGGCCATGCTGGGGACAGACTGTATGAAGGCTGGATTAGGGACCTTTCCTCTCAGGAGCTAAGCAAGATGGCTTACTGGGTAAAGGTGCTTGCTGCCAAGTCTGATGACCTGAGTTCAATTCCTAGGAACCACATAGTGGAAGGAGAGAGAAATAACTGCCAAAGTTGTCCTCAGATCGCTCCATTTCTGCAGTGACAAGCACTACACATGCACAGTGATCGTTGCATGGATTAATGCAAGAGGAGACCATGAATGTGCACATGCACTTCCCCCCAAATAAATACACAGATATAAAAAATAACACCAACCCTAGTACAAAAAAAAAAAAAAAAAGTCACCAGCTTAATAGCTCATACTTGTTACCCTAGACTTTGGGAGGCTGAAGCAGGAGAATTGTTGTAAATTCAAGGCCAGCCTAGGCTGAAGTGAGACTCCGGCTAAACAACTTAACCCAACTGAACAAAACAGGGAAAAGGCCCCAGATAACTGCAGGGCTCCCTGCTCTTCTTCCCATGCCTCCTCCAGGTGCTTAGTGCTCTCTAAGATGATTTCATTTTGTTTTATGTGCTTGGGTGCTTTGCCTGCCTGCCTGCCTGCCTGTATGTATGTATGCATGCATGCATACATGTATGTATGTACTTACATATACCATGTGCGTGTCTGGCACCGCTAGAGGTGGGAAGAGGGCACTGGATATCCTGGATTTAAAGTTAAAGACAGTTGTGTGCTGCCGTGTGGGTGCTGGGAATTGAACCTAGGACCCCACAACAGAACTACGACCACATCTATGATGACGACGACGACGACAACCTCTACTATTGTCTTCTTCCTCCTCTTCCCCTCCTCCCCCTCCATCCTCTCTCCTACCCCCACCCCCAGACAGAGTTCCTCTGTATAGCCCTGGAAGTTCTGAAACTTTTTGTGTAGACCAGGTTAGCCTCGAACTCACAAGAGATCTGCCTGCCACCTCCGCCTGCGTGTTGGGATTAAAGGGCTGCCCCACCAGCCCCAGCCCTGTATTTTCTTTTTCAGATGAGGATCTAGCTGTTACCCAGATGGACTGGGATTCCTGGGTTCATGTGACCTCCCTGTATAGCTGGGACACAGGCTACTCAACTGTTCGTGGCTCTAGACGAGCTGAGTTTCCAGTGTGGAGAAGTCAGGGTGTTTGGACACTGCTGAGTGGGAGTCGAGGACTCACCTCCATAGGGAGACCCCTCAGCTCAGCTCCCCCTGGGGCTTCCTCAGCCTGAGGTGCCCTAACGGTGTTTCCTTCCTCTTGTCTTCTCCTGAGATGTACCTCATGGCCTACTTACCTGCACCCCAAATTCAAAACCTCACTTAACTAATATGGCAGGCCACTTTAGTAAGTCCTGACACTTACTAGGGGATGCGATGAAGTGGGTGGAGCTTCAAGCATAGAACTCAGTTGGTGGGGATGGTCCCAGGGCCCAGGTCACCCAAAAGGAGAGCCCCTGGAATGTGGCAAGGCCTTTGAACCTGGCTCACTCTGTTCCCTGGAGGACCTGGCACCAGCAACATGGTGCCAGGGGCATGGGGGTGGGGTAACCTGCCTGTTAGTCACACTGTCCCTGGTGCCCAAGCACCCAGGCTTACAGTCTATCCAGAGGTGCAGGTCTTTCCCTCAGCTATGGCCTTGTTATGAGGACACCAGCCTGCTCCCTGAAGACCAGGGAGCTGTGCCTGGATCCTGGATGACCCTGGGCTGAGGACAGTGCCTAAGGGTGGGACACTCACCCTTCCCAACTGTGAAGCAAGGAGGAATAGGGCATGTGTCAGGGCTGTGGTGACTAATGTCAGAGTCTCAGTGTCCATCATTACTGGGCAGTAGAGGAAGAGGAGCACACCTGAGGAGTGACCTGAGGCCTCACAGAGCCCTGCACTGCTCGTACCAGGGCTCTGGCCCCACCCGCCTGCCTGCCCTCCCTCCTGCCTGGGCTGACTGAACTCTGAAACCTTCAGGAACGTTCTCTTAGCACTCTGGCCTTTGCTCACTCTCTCCTTTGCCTCGAATTCCAAGAAAGACAAAGGTGATTGTTGCCACAGGGTAAGGAACCTCTCTCACCCAAGGGAGCTCATGTTACCCACTGCTCCTGCCGCAACTACATGGGTTCCAGGAGCCTGAACTGCCACAGTCTCCTAGAGCTCACACCAGCGCCTTGAGATGCCATGACACTCTCACACTCCTCTTCTAGGAGAGGGAGCAGAGTCCCCATCAACATTCTAATTCACAGTGCAGAGCTAGGATTGGAGGCACATGACCAGCACCACACAGTAAATAACTGCCCCACGGGTCCTCCCCACACAGTAAGTAACTGCCCCATGGGTCTTCCCCACACAGTAAGTAACTGCCCCATGGGTCCTCCTCACACAGTAAGTAACTGCCCCACGGGTCCTCCCCACACAGTAAGTAACTGCCCCACGGGTCCTCCCCACACAGTAAGTAACTGCCCCATGGGTCCTCCTCACACAGTAAGTAACTGCCCCATGGGTCCTCCCCACACAATAAGTAACTGCCCCATGGGTCCTCCCCACACAGTAAGTAACTGCCCCATGAGTCCTCCCTCCTCCCACATTAACTGACTTTCCTAGGAGTCCTCCCCCCACATTAAGAGCTTCCTCAGGAGTCTTCATCATACATCAAGTAACTTCTCCAGTAGTCCTCCCCAACATTAAGTAGTTTCTCCAGGAGTCTGATCTCATAAGCCTTAACTTCTTCCAGGGGCAGGAGGGCTCACCTGGGACACTGTGATGCCACCCTTCCTGGCCAGCTCTTCTTTGGTCTCTTCACTGGGGTAAGGGTTGCTCAAATGGGAATAGAAATATTCATTCAGCACTTCGGTGGCCTGCTTGCTGAAATTTCGCCGCTTGCGCCTGCAGACAGAGATCCGCAGTCTGCAGCGCTCTCATGCTGGGGTCGAGTCTCCTGGCAGTCTGTATGTGTGCAGGTGTGCACGTGTGTGGACAGGCCAGAGGTTGACACCTGTGCCCTCTATCACTCTCCACCTTATTTCTTTCAACCTGGAGCTCACTGATTGGCAGACTGGTGATCAGCAGGCCCCAGGGACCAGTCTGTCTCCACGTTGCCAGTGCCTGGGTTGCAGCAGCTCTTGGCTTAAAAAACCTGTGTGTGTGTGTGTGTGTGTGTGTGTGTGTGTGTGTGTGTATACACATGTGCGTGTGTGTGTCAGAGACCCCGATAAAAGGACAAAGAGCACTAGTCCTTGGCACAAAGAGCGTGCCTCAGAGAAGCCAAGGCTGCAGCTTCTGGGGACCCGATTCTTCCCCCGGGCTGTGGTTATCAGTCCTTAAGCAGCTCTGTCTGAGTACACCATGTACTCTTTGCCAATACTGCTTGACTTTGCTGTCTCCCGGTCTTGCCATTTCCCCTCAGCAAATAGTATATAGGGTGATACACTTCTGAATAAACCCGCTTGGCATAAGCCATCACTTATGCAAGGTCTCCTGGTCCCAGCTATCGTTTATCTCCTCCCAAGCCTCCCACTTAACACTTCAACATTCAGGAGTCTTACTCCTGCAGGTTCAGGTCATTCTGGGGTCAAATTCAGGCTTTGAGACTTTTGTAGCAAGCTCCTTTACACCCTGAACCATCTTGCTGGCCCATTTCTGGCTTTTTATGTGGATGCTGGCTATGAAGACTCAGGTCCTTCTGTTTGCATGGCAAGTGCTTGACTCAGTGAGCTGCCTCCCCATCCTGACCTTCTGCAGTTTTAGAAACAGCAACCAGGAGCTTTACAGATGCCCCAGTGGGTAAGGAACATGTATGAGGACCCGAGTGTGGGCTCCCTGCACCCATGTGGGGCCATACATGTCAGTGTATGTCTGTAGTCACAGAGCTCTTGGGGCAAGATGGGAGGTAGACAGGAGAATCCTCTGAAGCTGGGGGCAGCTGACCTGACACATACAGTAGAGCAGGTGGACGACGAAGACCAGCAGCCGCGGACGCCCTCCGACGCCCACGTGGCCTGCCATGGCACACACTCACCTGCCAGCCACACACACAAATTAAACAAACCAGCAGTCTGCACTTTGGGTCTTCTCCCAAAGAAGCTATGTGAGCTCTGACTAGACCCTCTGGACAGACTTAAGTTCAAGACAGAGCCGAGCTGGGCTCAGCGGGAGGGAGAACATCTCATTAGCACTTGCAAGGCCCTGAGTTCAGCAACAACTAGGACACAAACAATCAGAGCTGTCCTGCTCTGATCCTGCTTCTATTGTCTAAGGGCAAACCCTTGGGGACTCCAGTGGCACGCAGCCCCTGACCTGGCATCCAGGAACCGTGAGCGCAGGGTCATCACAGCTTCACAGGTGCTCTGCTTCAGCTGCCTCTGGATGGCGCTGAACTTGCTGTGGATGGCACCCACCATGTGCTCGATCTCCCTGGAAGACACAGGCCTCACCCTACTCTGTTCCCGGAGAAGGTTGGTGACATGCGTGGTGAACTCACGACAGGCCTGGGGTGGGGAAAGATGGGCCAGCCTGTGACTCAGCAGCCAGGGTGAAGGGCAGAAGGCTCCACAGCTGACCACATCTGCCACCCCCATAGCTCACACTCAGGTCAGCTCTGAGGAGTGAGGGAAAAGCGCTTTCAGTGACACCAGCCCCTCTGCAGCAACTGACTGTGGCCGGCTGTCCCTGCTCTGCCACACAGGAGGGGGCTTGTGTCCACATCTGTCTGTGGCCAGTGCACATTCACATGACAAACTCTTGCGTGCAGAAAGATCACCTGTTCATACTTCTCTAGCTCAGAGTGGTAAATCTGTCGGATCTGGGACAGCTTGGCCCTGTAGTCTGAGTGCTCAATGCTATTGTCATTTGGACAGCCACCTGGTGTTGCTGTGCCTGCCGCTGCTCCTCGTCCTCTCTTCTCTGGCCTGGACACACCCTCAGCCAGCAGCATGGTATCCAACCTCAGCAGCTGGGCATCGGGAGGGTCCTCTTCCTGACACTGGATGCTCATGGCTAGAGGGAACAGAGGCAGACCAGGATGTGCTTGCTAAAGAGGAAAGTGGCCAGGGCCAAGTGGCACTGGCACCATGGCTGGGCATCACTTAAAAATATTAATTATGTGCGCGTCTGTGTGCAGGCATGTACATGTGTGGGTGCAGGTGCCCTGGGAGTCCAGGAAGGCCATGTCAGACCCCTAGAGCTGGAGTCACAGGCAGTTGTGTGCCCAGCGTAGGTGCTGAGGACTGAACTCAGTCCTCTGCAAGAACAGGAAACACTCAACACCCAAGCCATCCTCTGGTTCCTTTATTACCACGTTGGTCAGGGACACCTAGTGACCCACTGGGACACCAATCTAAGCGCACAGTCCTGGTTGACAAGAGGACGCCGGGACAGGGCAGAACTTGACAACCACGTAAGAACACAGTCAGGCTGGGTGGGCTTAGGGAAGGTGCCTGGTATTAGGAAAGCCCTGAGTGAGCCGAGCATCCTAAATGCTGGGGAGGGGCCGTGCTGGTGTGGGTGCAGATGCAAAGGCAGGCACAGAGCTGGTGAGGTAGCTCAGTGGTCAGAACAGTCTGCTGCCAAGCGGAGGACCCATGTGGTGGAGGAGAGCCAAGTCCTGTAGCTCATCCTCTCAACGACATGGGCCTCTCCCTCCCTCCTACAAAATAAACAAAAGTGAAAAGATATTAAAGGCAAACAGCCTAGCATGGGGACCAGGCACAATATTGCACTGATGGGTTCTGCTACGTTACGTGCCCATGTGTCCATGTCTGTGTGTGTGTGTGTGTGTGCATGCATCTGTGTCCATGTGTGTCCATGTGTGTGGGGGATGAGGGGGTGGGGTGCCACTCGTATAAATCAGAAAAGGAAATGCTTGATCCAGGTGCTGGTGAGCTGGCTCCTGTCTGTAATTCTGACTGTGCACACACATGGTGTTGACATACATCCAGGCAAATACTAATACACATAAAATAAAAAATAAAATCTAAAAACAATCCACAACAAATAAATAAATAAATATAGCCATCTTAAAAGGGGAGGGGGCTGGAGAGATGGCTCAGCGGTTAAGAGCTCTTCCAGAGGTCCTGAGTTCAATTCCCAGCAACTACATGGTAGCTTTCAACCAGCTATAATGGGATCTGATGCCCTCTTCTGGTGTGTATGAAGACAGCTACAGTGTACTCGCATAAATAATATAAATAAATAATTCTTTAAAAAAGAGTTGAAAACATAAAAAACAAACAAACAAACAAACAAACAAAACAAAAAAGACTGGGCGCTGTGATGCACACCTTTATTCCAAGTCAGCTTGAGAGACAGAACAGGCCAATGTCTGATTTCGGGCCAGCCTGGTCTATCTGGAGACCAGGCTGGCCTCGAACTCAGAAATCCGCCTGCCTCTGCCTCCCAAGTGCTGGGATTAAAGGCGTGCGCCACCACTGCCTGGCTTCACAGTGAAATCTTGTCTCAAAATAAAACAGAAATAAGGGAAGCCCAATCAAGGAAGACATCTAATATCAACCTCTGGTCTCCATATATAGTCCTGCACACATGTGTACACATGTGCACATATATACTACATACAGGGACACGCGCGCGCACACACACACACACACACACACACACACACACACACACACACACAAACTGTAATAAGAAAACCCTTAGGCTGGGTGGTGGTGGTGCACACCTTTAATCTCAGCATTTGGGAGGCAGAGATAGTTGGATCTCTGAGTTTGAGGATAGTCTGGTCTACAGAATAAGTTCTAGGACAGATTGGGCTACACAGAGAAACCCCATCTTGAAAAACCAAACCATCTTGAAAAACCAAAAAAAGAAAAAGAAAAACCAAACCATACCAAAACAAACAAAAAAAAAAACCTAAAAGACATTCCCAGGTCGGTGAGATGTTCAGCAAGTAAACAGAGGCGCCTGCTGCCTGATGGCTGGAGCTCAGGCCTCAAAGTCCACGCGTGGAGGGGAACCAGGCTCCTGGAACACTGTCCTCTGACCTGCGCACAGGACGCACCATCCCCATACAAAAAACTAAACAGGGCTGGAGAGATGGTTCAGCTCTTGCAGAGGACCCGGGATCCATGCCCAGCACCCACGCTGCAGCTCACAGCCATCTGGAACTCCGGATCCAGGGGGTCCAGTGCTGTCTTCTGGTCCCCTTGGGCACCAGGCATGCACAAGATGCAGACATGCATGCAGGCAAATGCGCACCTCTTAGTGTGGCTGTGCTCCACTGTTTTCTGTTTCTCAGTGTAGCTCCCTCTGTGTCCTGTCTTTCATTATGACATATCTTAACCACAACTGGAGGGAGCCCTGCAACAGGCTGTGGGCATCAGAGGTCAGGCCATGGGGGAGTTTCTCCGAGTTGAGCCTTGGCCTTTTCTGGTACAGTAGAACTGACACTCCTTTGCTCTCCTGCTTTGTGACAGAGCCCTGGCTGTCCTGGTACTCTGTAGACCACGCTGACCTCAAACTCAGAGACCTCCCTCCCTCTGACTCCTGAGTGCTGGGGTTAAAGATGTGCACCACCACGCCCAGCTTTTATTAATTTTGAGTGGTGGCAGTAAGGCAGTGTTTCATGTAGCCCAGGCTAGGTTTAAACTCTTGATCCTTCTGTCTCCACCTCCTGAGGATGACAGGCAGGCACTATACAAGCCAACAGGGTCTCACTGCACTCATAAATAGAGCTAAGATGAGCACAGCAGGGAGAGGCTTCAGTGTCAAACATGCCCTGCAAGCTCGCTCATGACTCTAAAAAATCCTCTTAAGTTTTTCTTACTTCTCTTTAGCCCCCCTTCCCCTCTTTGTCTGTCTGTTTCTCTCCCCCTCCAACCCCCCCCCTCCCGTGTGTGTATGTGTGTGTGTGTGTAGTTGGTTCTTTCTGCCCACCGTTTGGGCCATTTGGGTCCCAGGTATTAAACCCACTGGTCCAGGCTCTTATCTAAGAATCATATCTCCAGCTGGCAGGCAGCAATGTTTTGGGAGGAGGTAGAAATGAGGAAGAGTAACCAGCTGCTTCACGTACCCTCTACAGTGCTGAGAGGCTCCTGCCAGCAAGCTCCTCCGCCATGGTAGACTCTGCCCCCTAAACCAAGGGCTACAACAAACCTTCCTCCTCACGTGGCTTTAGCCAGGGGCTTATCACAGCAGAAAGAGAACTAACCCAGCAGAGCATTCAAGAGGCTCTGGGTCCCTCTGGGCACTGCCAAAAAGAAAAAGACAAAAATAAGAAACAGAGGGACCTGGACAGACGTCTGCAGACGCCTGGCATCGATAGCACTGTTTACAATGGCTAAGGGCACATCCACGTATCTGTCAGACACACAACATGTGATACACACAATGTGGTCTGTGCACAGTGGAGCATGGCAGGGACACAGTCAGTGGATCAGTTGTCTGAAGCATGAAGTCCTGCTTCCTTCGGGTTTGCATAAGCCTGGTATCTGAGCACTGTGGAGGCAGAGACAGGAGGACTGCAAGTTTAAGGCCAGCCTCACCTACATAGTTTGAGGCTAGCCTGGGATAAGACTCTGTCTCACACAAACAAAAAGCACACAGTAGAACACCACTGGGCCGCTCAGTCATGACAAAATTATATAAGCCACAACGGATATGTTTGAAGCCTTTCCCTTCCATGAGACAGACAGGTGTAAAACACCAACAATTTACCGTCCCCTCGCAGGAAGTGCCTGGAGCCATTAAGCTGATGGAAGCAGATATGCTTTCTCAGGCTTAGTAGTGTAGACTTCTTTTTTTTTTTTTTTTTTTTTTTGAGTTTTTGTGGTTTTATTTAAACACAAAACATGCATGTAAGCCATGTATTCATTTTCTTCGCTGCGTAGCCTGGCGTTGGGATTCGTGACTCTGATGGCCAGCTGTGCTGCTCTTTCTACGATGGCTTTTCCGTTCTTAGAGGACACACTGTGAGCAGTCTCAGCACAGTAAGACCTGCTGCACAGCAGCAGCACTTCCAGCTCCTTGACATTGTGGACCAGAAACTTCCGGAAGCCGTAAGTAGTGTAGACTTCTAATCTCTGCACTTGGAGACTGAGGCAGGAGGATCAGAAGCTTGAGGTCCATGTTTTTGAGACAGCGTCTTATTCTGTAGTTTGGCAGTCCTGGAGCCCGTTATGTAGACCTAGCTGGCCTTGGATTCAGAGAGCTATGGCTGCCTCTTCTCCTGAGTGCTGGGATTAAAGACGTGAGTCATTGTGCCTGCCTTTATTTACTTATCGGGTTTTTGTTGTTGTTTTTTTGAGACAGGGTTTCTCTGTGTAGCCCTGGCTGTCCTGGAACTTGCTCTGTAGACCAGGCTGGCCTCGAACTCATGGGGGATCTTCCTGCCTCTGCCGCCCGAGTGGTAAGATTAAAGGCGTGCACTTAAAGGGAAGCTTTACTTAATTTTGAGACAGGTTTTGTAAGGAAGGCCAGGGTCACCCTAACTTGCATCTTCGTGCCTCAGCTTCCTGGACTGATGACAGGACTGGGCTATGAAGCTTGGCCTTTTCTTCGCATGTATATGTGTGTGTGTAATGTGTGCGTGTAGGTGCACCTTAACGTGTATGTAGGCCCATGGTTGGCATCAATGTTTTCCTTGATCATTAACACACACACACACACACACACACACACACACACACACACGCACACACACACACAGTGTACTGGTGTTTTGCCTGCATGGATGTCTGTGCACCTGAGAGCAGTCTGCTTGCAAGATGCAGAAGGCAGCTTCATATCCCCGGATATGATATTATAGAAGGCTGTGAGCCACATGGCTGCTGGAACTTGAAGCTGGGTCCTCTGTAAGAGCAGCCAGGGCTCTTAACTGCTGAACCGTTGTCTTTCCAGCCCCTTCCACCTTACATATTGAGGTAAGGCCTCTTGTTTGAATCTGGAACCACCTGATTTGGCTAGTCTAGACAGCGCGCTTGACCTTGGATTCTATCTTACTAGGATTACAGGCAGTGACCAGGCCCCGCCTCCCATTTACACATGTGCCGGGAATCGGAACTCTGGTCCTCAGGCGAGCACGGAAAGCGATTTAACCGCTGAGCTGTCTCCAACCACACCTCTTTTTAACTTATTTTATTATACTTCTTTGTTTGTGAGGTGGGGCATGTGCCTTGACATGTGTGGAAGTCAGCGGATACCTTGCTAGAGTTAATTATCTTCTTCAACCATGTGGGCCCTGGGGATGAAACACAGGTCATCAGGTGGTAAGTGCCTTTATCCCCTGAGCTAGATGGCCAGCCCACCCACCCCCTTAAACAAAAGAAGAATTCCATGGGGATAACCCTGAACTCTTGAGTTAGAATAAAATTCTATTTTTTTGAATTTTGAAAGATAGCAGAAATATGTACTGCCGGAGAGCAGTGAAGGGGCCCGACAGGTGCAGCCCACCCGAGGCCAGAGTGAAGTCTTCCAGCTGCCTACCAGTCTTCCCCTTGATCTCGCAGAGCACACTGAAGAGAGCAGACTTCATCCGATGGCAGTTCAGGGCATGCTTTCTGAAAGAGGCAGCAGAGGTGTGGTGAGAATGTTATCTCATCAAGGGAGAGGGCCCTCCTTCCCAAGAAACCAGGCCCAGCCAGCCAATCTGACACAGGTGCCACACCCCATTGAAGAGAGGAGGAAACATGACACATTGCTCGAATTCATGAAACCTGAGATGCTGAACTTTGATTATCAACTTGATTGGACCAACAAATATTAGGAGCTGGGCATGGTGGTGTGAGGCTTTAATCCCAGCACCCTGGAGGCAGACGCCAGATATGCTAGTTCCCAGACTGCATAGTCTACCAAGGTAGCCAGGGCTACACAGTAAGGCCCTGTCTCAACATCAGAAGTGTTAGGCATGATTTTCTGTAACTTTGAGGCCAGCATGGTCACATAATGAGTCCAGGCAAGCCAGGCTGTGAGGTGAGCCACAAAGAAATGCCCATGGCACACACCTGTTCCCCCAGCACTGCAGAGTGAGGAGGAAGACCAAGGAGTTCAAGGCCAGTACCAGATAGATGGTAAGATTTGAGTTTGGGGCTAGCCTGAGTTCCAGGAGATCCTGCCCCAAACAAAGCAAAGACTCCACAGGAAACAGGAAGCAGAGATGTCTCAGCAGGTAAGGACATAACAGCTTCCGTCCCATCCTTAGAGACCGAGCCAGCAAGCTGTCCCCTGTCCTCTACACGTGTGCGGTGGCATGCCCACGTCTGTGTTGATACCCAGAGAGAAGAAAATTAAACAAACAGGCAAACAAAAAAACAAAAGGGGCTGGTGAGAAGGCTCACTGGACAAAGGTAACTTCACACAGTGACGAGTTATCACGGTCCTCTGATCTCCACAGGAGTGGCCACCCATCTACACCCACACAAAATACATGTCATTTTAAAAAGCATCTTAAAAAAAATGAAAAAGGAAACAAAAACAAAAACAAGAGCAAAAAAGGAATAATCCAGGGGAGCAGAGAAGCAGGCTAGGTGCATCAGTGACGCCATTTCCAGAGGTGATCCGATCACGAAGCCTCACGTGACTGCAGTGTAGGCAGGTGTGACTTGGCGGAGGAAAGCGGGGTGGGAGGTCTGTGGTGCTAACTGCCAACCGGACACCCATTAGGCCTCTTACACTGCCTCCTGCCACCAGGACTGCCCTGCCCTGCCATGTCCTCTCTGTTATGACAGCAGACACTGCTGAGCCCAGGACGTCTTTCCTTTCTTTAGCTGCTTAGATCAGGCCTTGTCTCAGATGTGTTGACAAAGTACTTAAGACACTGTTGGCCCTGCTAGAACCAAGGCTTGGTCTCCATACTTCACACTAGCCAGGGAGGACAGAGGTGTGGCACAGTGGGAAAGAGCCTGTCGAGCATGCTCCAGCCCTGGGTCCCAACTCCAGCAAACCAACTAACCAAAGTAATTCTAATTAGGGATGGAAAACAATTTAAAAAAGAATTTGGTTCGCCAAAAGGTTGTACAGGCTTCTTCCCCCTTGTCATTATTTTTTCTTTTTCATTTTTATATGTGTGCTTTTGCCTGCATGCATACCTGTGCACCACGTGTATGCTTAGGGCCTATGCTTAGGAGGTGTTGGATTCCCTGGAACTGGATTACAGATGGCTGTGAGCCAACCATGTGGGCACTGGGAACTAAACCTGAGTCCTCTGGAAGAGCAGCCGGTGCTCATAAAGGACCATCTCTCCAGCCCTACATCAGTGTCTTTTAAATAACACTGCAGTATAATAAACAGTATGTAATACAAATGGTAAATAGTACAATAACTATTCACAGGGCAGGCGAGATGGCTCCGTGGGGAAGGGCTCTTGCCATCAAGCCTAAAAACGAGAATTCAATCCCCAGAACCCACATAGTGGAAGGAGAGAGCTGACTCCTGACAGTTGTCCTCTGACCTCCATATATACTGCGGCAGGCATTCACGCTCGCACGCACACATGCACACACGCTCGCACGCACATACGCACATGTGCACATCTGCTTAATTATGCCTGTACGCATAATTTAAAAATGACCACCACCAACAAAATGCTTACAAAACAACTGGACAGCTTCAGGTGTCCTGAGTCACAGTGTCCTCGAGGACTTGGCAGGTTCCACACAGATATCCCACAGCTTGGAAGAACCCTGATACCTGTGCTTTTGATACCTCTACTCCGGAGTGGGCAGTCAGTCCTGGAAACAGTTCTTGTCAGACATTGAGGGATGCTTTACACCGAGAAATTTCATGCTGCCAACAACTCATCCAGAACACCAACTTCAGAGGTGCGTCAGTGCTTAAGAGCACATTTGGCTCTTGCAAAGGACCTGGGTTTGATTTTCAACACCCACATGGAGGTTCACCACCTCCTCAGGCACTCGTGTGGGGCAAGATACTCACACACACAAAATAATAAAATGAATCTAAAAATTTACTGAAGAGGAGGAGGAGGAGAACAGCAACCTCAAGGTCAGAAGCAACACTCCCCCTTGTGTGCCTAGTGGGCAAGGCCGGGTGCAGGCATGCACATAAGCCCCACTTCCCGAAGCTCCTGCACCCCTTTCTATTGATGCATGGGCCTCATGTTTGCCCACGGAACCATCTCCCCAACCTGAATTCCCTCTTCTGAAGCCCCGCGGTCTAACGTTTGTAGTGCTGTCCCCATGTGATGACCGCAGAGAATGCACAGCCATGCTCGCTGCCGCTCGACCCTGCTCCCCTGCGTCTAGCAACCATCAATGTCTGTCTCTGGACACCCTTCCTGGGGACTTCTTACACAGTAGACTCCTACAGCACATGGCCTCCTGGGAGGGACGGCATGGACAACAGTTCACTCCTCCTCCTGGCTTGACCAGCATTTTATCCTGTGGGCGGGGGGCAGCTTGCTCATTCATCCATTCCCACAACCACTTATCCAGTTTTAGGAACTGCTTCTCTTTGTGTGAGTCTGTGAGTGTAAGTGTATGAGTGTGTGCATGCACACTTGCATGTATGAGACAGAGACAGAGAGACAGAGCACTGCTCTGCAGAGGTCAGAGGAAAGTTGGGTCTCTCTAGCAGGATCTGGCCAGGACCTGGAGTGTGTGTATCCCCAGCCCACCCCCTCCCCCTTAGGGGGTGGCCATCAAGCCCCAGCAAGGCTCTTTTCTTCAGCCCCACAGTGCTAGGATCACCGATGTGTTTGAGACCAGGTCTTCTCTCACAGTTGCTCACCAAGTGCCCTTAACCCTCTGGCTTTGCCCACCCTTTTTTCAGGCTCTCGTGTAGCCCAGGATGGCTTCCAACTCTATGTGTAGTTAAGGATGACACTGAAGTTCTGATGCCTCCTGCCTCTACCCCCTGAATGCTGGAATTTCAAGCCTGTGCCACCACACCTGTTAAGCGCTCTTAATGACTGAGCCATTTCTCAGCTCCCCCTACCTGGCAGGTCCAGTCTCATGTAGAAGCTGGCTTTTAACTCCCTATGTAGCCAAGGATGACTTTGTGTTCCTGACTTCCTGCTTCTACTTCTTGCATCCTGGCCATTCATCTCTTGATAGAATTGGTTTCTTTCCATTTGGGGACATTACAAACAGTGCTGCTGTGCACTGATGCTGAAGGAGAGCCGCTGACCACAGTCAGTCCATGGTGAAGGTCATCACAGTTTTTGCTTTTTTTTTTTAGTTTTTTAAGACAGGGTTTCTCTGTGTAGCCCTGGTTATCCTAGAATTCACTCTGTAGATGAAGCTGGCCTTCAACTTAGAATAATTTTTGGTTTTCTGAAGCAGGGTCACATTGTGTAGCCCTGGCAGGCCTAGAGCTCCATGTGTAGACCGAGCTTTGGCCTTGAACTCACAGAGATCCACCTGTTTCTACCTTGAGAATGCTAGGATTAAAGGTGTGCCCTACCAAGCCTGGTTTAACTTTACTCTTTATATTTTATTTTTTATGTGTGGGCATTTTGTCCGTATGCGTGTCTGTGCACCATGTGTACAGTGCCTGCAAATGCCAAAAGAGGGCGTCAGACCCCCTGAGACTAGACCAAGGCAGCCTTGCCCCAGTCCTGCCCACTTTTCAGATGGGTTGATGTCTTACCAGTGAGTAAGAACTCAGGTCCGCCGGGCAGTGGTAGCGCACGCCTTTAATCCCAGCACTCGGGAGGCAGAGGCAGGCAGATTTCTGAGTTCGAGGCCAGCTTGGTCTACAGAGTGAGTTCCAGGACAGCCAGGGCTACACAGAGAAACCCCGTCTCAAAAAACCAAAAAAAAAAAAAAAAAGAACTAAGGTCCATTTGGCTCAGGCCTCTTGGCTCTGTGCCTAGGATATGCACGTCTCTTCCTTTCTCAGGGTCTTTTTTACTTTCTGGATAAAGTTTTATTAATTTAAATGTTATTTTATGTGTATGGGTGTTTGGCCTAATGTATGTCTATACATCATGAATGTGCGTGATGCCTGTGGGGCCAGAAGAGGTTGTTTTTTGATGCAGTGGGTGCTGGGAACTGAACCTGGGTCTTCTGGAAGAGCAACTAGCGCTCTTAACCACAGAGCCATCTCTCCAGCCCTTATTTACTTATTTTAACTTTATTACCATTAGTATATGTGTTTGTGCATGAGGGAAACGTGTGGTCCATGTGTGGAGGTCAGAGGCCAGCTTTCAATCTGTTTTAACTATTGTAAAGACAGCATCTGGCTGGTCTTTACCTCCTAATCCTGCAACTAAGCCTTTGGGAGCTAGGACCATGGCACACTCCCTTGCCTGGGTCCACACCTTTCCCTTTAGATGAAATCTAATTGACCTATTTTGGTTTTTTGATGGGGGTTTAAGTATTATTCCTTTCGTTTGTTTGTTTGGTTTGGTTTTCTGCTGTCTTGGAACTCACTTTGTAGACCAAGCTGGCCTTGAACACAGATCCTTCTGCCTCTGCTGGGATTAAACGTGTGCCCCCCCCCCCATCTTCCAGTTAAATTTCAGTTCTAATAAATCATTGCCAAATTCCAGGTTAAGATGTGTATCAACAGTCGGGCAGTGGTGGCGCACGCTTTTAATCCCAGCACTTGGGAGGCAGAGGCAGGTGGATTTCTGAGTTGGAGGCCAGCCTGGTCTACAGAGTGAGTTCCAGGACAGCCAGGGCTACACAGAGAAACCCTGTCTCAAAAAAAAAAAAAAAAAAAAAAAAAGATGTGTATCAACCTTTTCTTCTAAGTGTTTTACAAGCTGGCTAGATGTAGTGGCTCACACCTCTAATTGTGGCATGCAGGTGGCTGAGGTAGACGCATTGATGTACGACGGGGAAGCCAGGGCTAAGACGATGTCTCAAAGAATTAAATAGCACAAGGTTAGCTTTTTTTTTTTTTAAAGATTTTATTTATGTATATGAGTATACTGTAGCTGTCTTCAGACACACCAGAAGAGGACATCAGATCCCATTACAGATGGTTGTGAGCCACCATGTGGTTACTGGGAATTGAACTCAGGACCTCTGGAAGAATAGCCAGTGCTCTTAACCGCTGAGTCATCTCTCCAGTCCCAAATTCACTTTTTTTCCTTTTCTTCCTTCTTTCGTTCGTTTGTTTTTGCTATTGTTTGTTTGCTTTGTTTTTTGAGACAGGGTTTCTCTGTTTGAGACAGCCCTGGCTGTCCTGGAACTCACTCTGTAGACCAGGCTGGCCTCAAACTCACAGAGATCCTCCTGCCTCTGCCTCCCTAGTGCTGTGATTGAAGGCGTGCACCACCACCGCCCTAGGTTAGCTCTTGTTTAGATATTTGATCAGTTTTCGCGCGTGTGTGTATGTGTGTGCGTGAGTTTGTTGCTGGCAATTGAAGCCAGACTCTCAAGTATGCTACAAGAGTGCTCTACCATGGTGCTACAACCCAGCCCAGTATGAGAGGAGACAGGAAACAATATAGTTTTTTTTTCTGTATAGTCTTTTGTCAACCTGATGAAGGCTACAGTCATCTGTGAAGAAGATCCTCAGTTGAGAAGATGCTTCTATCAGAGACTGATCTGTAGGGCATTTTCTTAGTTAATGACTGACGTGGGCTCTACCCAGTGTCACCCCTGGCCAGGTGGTGTGGGGTGTATGAGAACCACGGGGAACAAGGCCGGAAGCAGCAGTCCTCCATGGCTCAATGTCAGCTCCTGCCCTGACTTCCACGATTAACGAAGCTATGACATAAACCCTGTCCCTCCCAAGCTGCTTTTTGCTGTGGTGTTTTTCAGAACAGACACCCAGCAAGGACACACCCCAGTTTCATTCTGCAGTGGAACTGACCAACTGCTAAGGAGTCCATCTTTTCCCCACCAAGTGTCTTGGTGCACCCATCGAACACCACTCAGCTAGCTGGGTGTATAGCTCAACCAGTAGAGCGTCTACCTAGTGTGCAAGAAGCCCTGAGTTTGATCCCTAGCACCACGTTCCAGAATTTAGGGAGTAGCAGGAGGACTGGAAGTTCAAGGTCATCCTGCGGTGTGGTAAAATGGGGTCATGTGTCAGTTCTGTTCTCCTGGCCTCTTTGCCTAGCCTTCAGTGAGGTGTGTGTGTATTGTTTCCAGATGGAACCTTGATACACAGCCCAGGCTGGGCTCAAGCCCTGGGGTTTACGGGATTATCTGGCTTCAGCCTCCTGAGTAGCTAGAACCCCAGGTGTGCCACATGCTGGGCTGAGATATCATTTCTTTTCCAAGCGTTCGTTCTCTGAGACACGTAGCCCAAGCTACACGTGAACTTCCTGTTCTTCTGCCTCAGATTCCTGAATGGTTGGATTATAAGCATGAGAAACATTAGGCTGTCTGAAATATTTATATTTTAATTTTAAAAATGTGTGTGTGCGCACACACATTGCAAGGCAGCCCAGACCCTTCCTTGCACAGACTGGGCAGCCGCCTACACTGAGTTGAGTGGGGAGCCCTTTTTACTTATTATTTTCAGTTTGAGACAGCATCTTGCTAAGCTGTCCAGGCTGGCCTTGAACTCACCTGTCTCAGCCTCCTCAGCCTCCCACCTGCTGGGGTTATAGGCACATACTACCACAGCCAGTCTGAAACACATTTTAAAAATATATATTGTGGGCTGAAATATGCTAGCCCACACTTGTAATCCCAGCGCTGGGAGGGGGGCAGGGGCAGGGGCAGGAGCAGGTGGATCTCTGTAAATTCAAGGCCAGCCTGGTCTTAGCTTAGACACAATAGACCTTGAATTTGGAGAGAGGATCTACAGGGCCTTTGTGTAGGAGTGAAGGCTTTTGGGAAAGAAGAGGGCTACAAAGTAACCAGTACTGCGGGGATGCCGGGCCTTGAGCAGTAACCAGGGAGGCGGAGGCGTCATCAGGTCACAGGTGCAGCCCTTGAGCTCCTGGGCAGGGCCAGGTCTCTAGGCTGGAGCTGAACAGGACTGCGTAATCGCTGGCCAGGGGATGACACCGGAATGCTGGGGATTTGAGGAAATCTCCACAGGAGGAGATGGGGACCGGGATGAAAGTTCAAGGACTTTCAAAGGTCATATGGGAGGCAGTGGGATGCAAATACCAAAGAGGAGGAGCAAAGGAAAAGCATGGCAGGACCTCCCAGAGTTCCCGGGTGACTCAGTGAGGGCGGAGCACGAGCGTGGGGAGAGGGTGGAGGTGTGGAGGAAGCAGACACAGCAGCTATGCACTCAGCCATCTTGTCTTGAAGGAAAGCAGCCGAGCCAGCATGAGGTGTGAAAGCAGCTAGGCTTTACTCCGTTTAAGAGGCTTGGCCGAGCTGGGGTCAGCTACCTCCCAGACCGCACAGTCACCTGCCTTCCACAAGCACACCAGCTCATCCAAAATCCTCCACAACTCATCCTTTCCCTGCCCTCAGTCACCGTGGAGCCAGATCCTCACATCCATCGAGAGACCTGCTAGGACCCAGACTAGAGCAGCCCAGCTCCGCCCAGCTCCATCTGGCTCACACCGGTCTGCCCAGCCCAGCCCAGCCACTGGAGAAAATCCTACCAAAGCTCAGGCCTCTGCCTAGACAGACAGACAGACAGATGTGGCCATGTGTGGCCCCTCCTCTTGGGAGCAGTAAGAAAACTTTTCCTTCAGAAGTGCTTGCTTCCATGTGTGTCACCCGCCACACTCAAACAAATCCAGTCAGGATGGAGGTGGACAGGGGTTTCTGGGATTAAGAGACTGCACTACTCACAAACTTCGTTCCCATGTTGGGCAATACAACCACAGAGAACTCCAGCTCCAGGACATGTTGGGCAATACAACCACCGGACCTCCAGCTCCAGGAGATCTGACGCCCTCTTCCGGCCTCTGGGAACACTGCATTCATTTCCATACATCCCACAGCGACAAGACACACATATGCACATAAATACACACTAAAATAAATGTCTCTCTCTGTTTTGGGTGGTTTTGTTTGTTTTTGGAGAGAGGGTTGCTCTGTGTAGCTGTGGCAGTCCTGGATCTTGTTCTGTAGACCAGGCTGGCCTCAAACTCAGGAGATCCGACGCCTCTGCTTCCAGAGTGCTGGGATTAAAGACGTGCCACTTCTAGCAGCACAGGAAGATGTATGTGTGTGCGCGTGAACGCCCACACACATTGGTGTTTTTTCCTGCATGTATATCTATGTGAGCGTGTCAGATCCCCTGAAACCCCTACTTTATGGCTATGGCCACACTATGGCCACAGACAACTCTGATCTGTCATATAGGTGCTGGGACTTGAACTTGGGTTTTCTGTAAGAGTAACACCTGCTCTTAACCACTAAGCCATCTCTCTAGCCCCAGGATGGTTTTTTTTTTTTTTTTTTTTTTTTTTGGTTTTTTGAGACAGGGTTTCTCTGTGTAGCCCTGGCTGTCCTGGAACTCACTCTGTAGACCAGGCTGGCTTCGAACTCAGAAATCCACCTGCCTCTGCCTCCCAAGTGCTGGGATTAAAGGCGTGCACCACCACTGCCCGGCTGGGTATTTTTTTTAAAGTAAATATTCTTAGTTAATTTTATATGTGTGACTGCTTTGCCTGTATGTATGTATGTGCACATGTCACACACATGGTGCCCACAGAAATCAGAAAAGGGCACTATATTCCCTGGAACTGGAGTCATTGATGTTTTGAGTCCATACGTGGGTGCTGGGAATTGAACCTGGGCCCTCTGCAAGAGCAACAAGTGCTCTCAACTGCTGAGCCACCTCTCTAGCCCATTCCCTCTTAAAACAGGTCTCATATAGCCCAGCCTGGCCTGGAGTGCACTCACTAGCTGAGGATGACTGGGAACAGGAAGGGCTAAGCCCAGGCAAGCCATCTGCTAATGCAGGAACATTCCCCATGAGTCATGCTCCCAGTCCCTCACTGAAGGATTCTGGGTAGGGCTCTACCTGAGCCACACCCTCAGCCCTTCTTCCCAGAGGAATTCTAAGCCTGTACTTATCAGTGGCCCATGTCCCAAGCAGCTGCCTACAGATCACTGAACCACAGTCTAGTGAAACAGCCTTTGAGTGCAGTTTTACTGGGAGGGCTGGCCGCATCCCTCGCCTGACCTGGCGAGCCCTAAGGTGAGCTGTACTGGTCTCACTCTCTTACCTTGACTCAAAGCAGAACCTGTGACTCCAAGAGTGGCTGTCATGTTACCTTACAGTTCACTGAGCTGATGAAAAGCCACGTGCCTTGCTTTGAGAAGGTCACAGCAGAGAGCACTGGGTGGCCAATAGGGCCTAAGGGTTAAGAGTCAGGGACCTCAGTCTTACAGCTGCAGGGAACTGAACTGTCTACAACTACGAGGGTCTGAGAGCGAGGTAGGAACACCCCAGGCCACTCTTTCTGTCCAGCTTGTGAGATCCTGTGCCCAGAATCTTGTTACAACAAAACTCTGAGATCACAATGTATGGTTTATTTTAATTATTATTTTATTTGGGGGGCTGAAGAGATGGCTCAGAGGCAAGAGAATTCATTACTTTTCCAGAGGACCCAGCACCCACGCTGGCAGCTCACCACCTTCTGTAACTCCAGTTCCAGGGGATCCCAGTGCTACCTTCTGGCCTCTTTGGGCACCAGGCACACATGTGGTACATACATGCACACAGGCAAAACACCTATATACATTAAAACAAAATAATAATATTTAAGGAGGTTTCATGATTATGGTTTTTTTAGATAGGGCATCTTTTCCCCTGAATCTAATGGCAATTCTCCTGCCTCAGCATCCCGAGTGCTGGGGTAATAGGCGTATGCCACCACATTTGGCTTTAACTTATCTTTCTGTAGTAGTGGATGGAACCTCAGACCTTATGCTTGCTAGGCTAGGCTGTCCCCTGGCCCGCACCCCACTACCATGCTTGCTAGGCTAGGCTGTCCCCTGGCCCGCACCCCACTACCATGCATGTAGATTCTGGCAGTTGGTTCAGATCAGATTTACTCCACAGCAACAGAGAGCTGATGTTCTTCAGCTGACTTCAAACCAGTGAGAGGACTGTGGGGCGGGAGGGAAATGGGGTTGATACTGAGCCAGCCATCTTGCTGGCCTGGATGTCACCCCTGGGTGCTGTGTGTCCTTACCCGCTAGGCGCTCTCTCTCTCTCTCTCTCTCTCTCTCTCTCTCTCTCTCTCTCATCTCTGTCTCTCTCTCTCTGAATTTCTAGCCTGGATTTCTAAGTCCTCTGCCTCCAAGTGCTAGGATGCCAGGTCCGGCATGGCCTTGGTGGGGACAGAATGACATGGTTCCTGTCCCTGAGAAAGGGCCAGCAGACTTGGGCCTCCATGAGTGTCAATGGCTCCCATAGGTATAAAGCTTGTTTGTTCGATAATGTACATATTTTACATTCCTTCTTAAGGAATGTCCTCCCTGTTAAAGTTGACTCCATGATAATCAGACAGCACAAGTCCAGGAGCCAAAGGTGTGGCTGTCTTAGCAAAATGGTAAACGCTGGGATCTTCAGGACAGCCCTTAAGGCTGTGGAAAAGAACTCTAAAACCATGAGTTCGAAATTATATAATTTCTCAACTATGCAAATAATAAGGATGAAATATGAATTATGAGGAGCCTCATAAATCTAAAGGAACAAGGGCAGCTGCATTAATGAGCCAGCTTGTCAGAAAGATACAAAGGGGGCTGGAGAGATGGCTCAGTGGTTAAGAGCCCTGATTGCTCTTCTGAAGGTCATGAGTTCAAATCCCAGCAACCACATGGTGGCTCACAACCATCTGTAATGGGATCCGATGCCCTCTTATGGTGTATCTGAAGGCAGCTACAGTGTACTCATATACATAAAATAAATAAATCTTAAAAAAAAAAAAAAAAAAAAAAAAGAAAAGAAAGATACAAAGGCAGGCAGGTTCCTGAGTTCAAGGCCAGCCTGGGACACAGCAAGTCCAAGCCCAGGTGTGGTAGAAATTGGACATTTCAGGACTTGGTCCCACCCAGATATCCAAACAGAGGCTGGCAGATCTCGGAATTCTTTTGCAAGGTTAAAAGGAAATGTGTGCTTGCTGTCTCCAGAGAATTAAGGGCTGGGATCAAGGGATGCTGATTCACAGGATAAACAAAAGGAAACTCGGAGTAAATGACTGGGTTGATATGTAGAATAAAAAACTTGGCTTCCCATCTGCAGGAGGAGAGCTAGATCAGCTACCCAGAGAGAGTTTTTAGAAAAGCAAGAGAGAACTGCTTGGAGAACTGCCTCAAGCTGGGGGTGGTGGTGGTGGTGGTGGTGCACAAGAGAGCGAGCGAGTTAGCTGTCTGGAGGTCTCCACTCCAGAGAAAGCAGAGCAGAGAGGAAGGAGAAAGCAGCCTGGAAAGCTGTCTCTAGCAGAGAACAGGCTGCCAGCTTGGACCCTCCATTGACTTTTGGTTTTGCCCATCCCAGACACCTCTTCTCTCAGAACCCCTCTCCAAGGCGGGGCTGGTCCTCCACACTTCACGTTTTCTAATTGTCATCTCTATTTAGCCTTCCTGGCTCGTTCATAAAACCTAACTATAAACAATTAGCCGATTTTTTGTTGTTGTTGTTTTTTGTTTGTTTGTTTGTTTTTGGTTTTTTGAGACAGGGTTTCTCTGTGTAGCCCCGGCTGTCCTGGAACTCACTCTGTAGACCAGGCTGGCCTTGAACTCAGAAATCTACCTGCCTCTGCCTCCCGAGTGCTGGGATTAAAGGCGTGCGCCACCACCGACCCGCACAAATAGCCGATTTCAGTTAGCTTTGCAACATTGTTACACTTGGCGAGGCCTGCTCAAGGATTGCCCGTAGTGCAGAGGAAAGAACTCCCAGTGACTTAAAACTCAGACCTCCCTAACAAAAGCAAGCTGCTACATAATCACTTCAGGAGCTGTGGTCTACTGTTGGTAGAATAGGGCTATGTTTGATACAATTCTGTTCCTTGGTCCTATGCTGCGACCTGCACATGGTAGCCGGTTCCGTTCCAGATGCTCATCTCAATGGACACTTGAGTAAATTAGGGCTGTTGGGGACAGAGCACCAAGCTCTATTTCCCACTTCTTTGTGAGTCTAAGTAGTTTGGATATACAATTTTAGAATTGGTTTTGTTTAGTTTAGTTTTGTTTTTTGAGACAGGGTTTCTCTGTGTAGCCCTGGCTGTTCCAGAACTCATTCTGAAGACCAGGCTGGCCTTGAACTCAAAAGAGATTGGCCTGCCTCTGCCTCCTGAGTGCTGGGATTAAAGGCGTGTGCCACCACCTCCAGATGATTTTTAGTGTACACACACACACACACACACACACACACACACACACACACACACACATATTCACTAGGAGTCGAGGGCATCAGATCTCCTGGAGTTGGAGTAACAGATGCTTCTGGGCTGTTGTGAGCCTTTCAACATAAGTGCTAGGAACTGAACCTGGGTCTTCTGGAAAAGCATCCTTAACTGTGGCGGTATCACTGGGTGGCAGTCAAGCATTATTTATTTATTTATAGTTTTTGTTAGAGACAAGATCTTACAAGCCCTGGCTATCCTGGAACTCACTCTGTAGACCAGGCTGGCCTCAAATTCACAGAGATCCACCTGCCTCTGCCTCCTAAGTGCTGGGATTAAAGGCGTGCACCACCACTGCCCGGCAAATATACATTTTTTTTTCTTTTTTTTTTTTTTTTTGTGTTTTTCGAGACAGGGTTTCTCTGTGTGGCCCTGGCTGTCCTGGAACTCACTCTGTAAACCAGGATGGCCTCGAACTCAGAAATCCGCCTGCCTCTGCCTCTGGGATTAAAGGCGTGCGCCACCACCGCCCGGCCTCTTTTTTTTAAAGATTTATTTATTTATTATGTGTAAGTACACTGTAGTTGTCTTCAGACACCCCAGAAGAGGGCATCAGATCCTATTACGGATGATTGTGAGCCATCATGTGGTTGCTGGGATTTGAACTCATGACTTTCAGAAGAGCAGTTGGTGCTCTTAACCGCTGAGCCATCTCTCCAGCCCCCTCCACCACCTTAGTTTTAAAAGGATTCTAATAGTACTTGGGGTACACTTTTCTTTCATAATCTTTCACTGAGAAGTGAGGCAGGAGGGTCCAGAGTCCTAATATGTGTATTTGTCTAAGACACTTCACAGTGCAGGGGTGAACCAGGCTCCTCCACAGTTACCTACACATAGCATATATTTGCATAAACAGATACACATACACATAAATAAAAATAAATAAATGTATAACCCAGGCATGGCTACATAGTCCAGGGCTAAAGGTCAGAGGAGAGTAGACTGGGAGCTCACTGGTCATCCAGTGGAACCAAAATGGCCAACTTCAGGTTCAACAAGAACCCCATCTTCCTCTGGCCTACACATGCGCGCGCACACACACACACACCTCAAAAAATGTTTTCTGTTCTTATTAGCAAGTTCAGCTGACCAGCAGCTGAAGTAGACCTCCCCAGCTGACTTCCCTTCTGAAGGGGGCCATGCTCACCTTGGCATGCATGCTCAAGGTGACTCTGTAGGAACCTGCGGTCAAGCCTGACAGGACCAACCGAGGAAGGAGAACCTTGTCATTGTTTTCTGACCTCTACCCACTCACACACAAACAATAAAACAATAAAAATATTTCAAAATTGATCTGTCTTATGAGTACCACAAAAAGCGAATTATCCTAGGATGCTGTGCATTTTTTAAAATCAACTAATGTCAGGAGCCTAGGGAGATGATTTAGTGGTCTTAAGAACTCTGGTTGTTCTTGCAGAGGACATGAGGTAAGCTCCCAGCACCTGTGTCATGAGGCTCACAAATGACAGGAACTTCAGCTCCAAAGGATCCAATGCCTTCTTCAGGCTCCTGAGGGCAGCCCCACCCCCATCCCAACCCTTACACTTAGACACACTTAGATACACTTAGACACAGACACAAATCTCGCAGATGGAACCTGCTAAAAATGTCTGTCTAGCCTCTTCATGAACCATTGGAGAAAAGAAGAATCAGAAAGCATCCTTAACCCTATGAAGTACCACTGTGAAACCTAGTCAGGAATGGTGGTACACGCCTGTAATCTCAAGATTCAGAAGGCAGAGGCAGGAGGAGGACCTTGAGTTCAAGGCCAGCCTGGGCTACAGAGTAAGCCCCTGCCTCAAGCATCTCCTGCCACAGAAAGGGTAGCTCAAACTTGTGATCCCAGAACTGGGGAGGCTGAGGCAGAAGGCAACTCTGAAGTGAACCTGAACCATATAGCAAATCATGCCCTAAAAACTAAAGCATTAAATAATATCTAAAAGACAATATGGTGGCACATCAGGCAGGACAGCTCTCTGGTGTACCTGCATGCAACTGATCAGACGGGGAGTAGTTGAGGCCAGATCTGCCAATTGCAACACTGCCTTATTCGGTTGTGGGTAAGACTGAACGTTCTGGGTGATTTTTGCTTCCTTGTGGTGCTAGGAATGGAGCAGAGGGCCTTGTCAGATCAGACAGGGGCTCTGTCACTAAGCGACCCAGTGACCAGTAGTAGCATGTTTGGAAGTGAGGTTTCATTTAGGGCTGATGAGGTCATGAGTGAAAAGCCTCATAACCAAGCTCCATGGCCTAGGGAAAGAAAGCCCAGGGTGAGGAGCTTCAGCTGCCTGGACGCTGCGGCCAAGCCAAGTTCCATCCCTGGGACCCTCGTGGTGCAAGGAAAGAACCAACCTGTAAGCTGGCCTCTGATTGTACATGTGTTGAGGCACACATGCATAATAAATAATAAATGAGAGAAGGAAGCTGGTGGAAGACTAAATTATTATAGCCACGATAGAAATCCATAGAGTTTCCTCAAAAAAAATTAAAAATAGAATTACCATAAGACCCGGCTACTGGGCATCTACCCCAAACAGCCCATACCCTACCAGAGACACTTGTACATCCATGTTCACGGTTTCCCCATTCATGATGGCAAGACGATGTAGGTCCCCATCAACAGATACATGGATAAGATAAACACAGTGTAGGGTGGGAGAGATGGCTCAGAGGTTAGGAGCACTGGCTGTCGTTCTTCCAGAGGACCCAGGTTCAACCCTCAGCACCCACATGGTGGCTAATGACCCTCTACTCTAGCTCCAAAAGATCCAGTGCCTTTTCCTGGGCACCAGGCACACATGTGGTGCACAGATATGCATACAGGCAACACACCCATACACATACAATACAAAATGAATAAAGTAAAAAGTGACAAATTTAGAAAGTCATACATAGACACAATAGATTATTATTCAGCTGTAAAGAACAATAAAATTGTGAATTTTGCAGGAAAATGGATAGCTCTGAAAAGGGGTGACAAACTCGGAGAAACAAGGGTTCAAGCCCTAGAATCCACATGGTAGCAGGAGAGAGGAGACTCCAGTGCAAAGTGTCTTCTGACTTCACATGTGCCCAACCCCTCCAAAATAGATAGATGTTAATTAGTCTAAAAACGAAAGACAAAAGGGTCTCTCTCCTTCCTATGCAGACCCTAGCCTGTGATTGAGAACCTGTGTGAGGGAAGTCTAAGCACCAGAGAGGTCAGCGAGGGCAGTCCTCAGCAATGAGGGAGGGTGGGAGGGCAGAGTCCAAGGCGAGAAGGCTACAGGGGGAAAGAAACCACAAAAGCACACCATGTTCAAGAATGTCATTAATAGCTAACATAATTATATGTTTATTCAAAATAAAAATTTTAAAGGGTCCCCTTGAGAGGAGGGGTGTTGGGCAGGTAAGGCACCAAAGAACACCTTGCCTCTGAGCTGTCTGGAAGCAGGAAGCAGCCCTCAACAGGCCTGGAATCTGCAGCTGCTTTCTCGGTGGACTGTCAGCCCACGTGACCTAGGGAAGTCTATCAGACTGCCCAGATAGACTCTGATAAGTTGCCTTTGCCACAGGGTGAGGTACAGGGCCTGTGTCTCCAGACAACCCGTCAACCATGCTGCTGCCTGTCTCCACCAGGGTGCCTGCAGTCACCCCTCAGCAATTAATTCCCAGACTTAGGGTCTCACACTGACTTCTTAAGCAGCTCATTACTGCTGAGTCTGCATGCTTTTGCTGACTGGAAGCTTCTTGGCTCCTGGCAACCAGGATTACCTTAAAATATCAGAGCTTCTGTCACCCGAGGAGTCCCAAGAAAATGCAGCCAGCACATAATGTCCCTGGGGAAGGCCCAGACCCTTCAGCAGAGACTATGACTCAAACACAGATCGAGGCTGGAGAGGTGGCTTCTGCAGTACAGGAGCCTGTCACTAGGCAGGGGGCCTGAGTCAGTTCCCATCCCTGCAGTGTCTTGTCCTGCGTTTGCAAGTGCTCACACGCATATATAAAATAAATGGCTGAATGTAAACAGACAAAACAACCACTACCCCACCTCACCCCAAAGGAAAGGGTCTGCTTTAAAAGAGAGAAGTCCATTTCCCTTCTTCTCCCTACAAGCAGCAGCCTGTCATGAGCACATGGGTCCCAGATCCTGTGTTCTACAAATATCCCTGGAGCTTGTTTGAAGGGTCTAGCAGGGGGTGCAGCTGCTGTTTGCTGGAGACAGGAGCACAGTCCTCCAGGCTGGGAGAGGCCAACGTGTGCAAGATGGGAAGGGGCACCGTCTGAGCCAGCCAGTTTAGCCCATTCAGCCCTGGCTATAAATGGGTCACAGCCAGCTAACACCCACACCCCCCCTTCCTTCCATCTGTCCTTCTGTCTCTATCCCTTCATAAAATATAGCTCTGAGGCTTATTATACAAACTTACGCGCTAGTGTATACTTAAAATTCATTACACATTTACTTCATTTTAAACATCTTTCTGAAACTGATCTTAGATTTATTTTGTGTGTATGGGTGTTTTGCCTGCTTGTATATGTGTGCCATGTGCATGCCTGGTGGCCATGGAGGCCAGAAGATGCTAGATTCCCTGGGACTGGAGCAACATGTCCCTAACCTGAGCCAGGGTTCTAGTCTCTACTTCATTCTGTAGTTTGACTCTCTAGTAAGTAACTCCCTTGGGCTTCGTAGCTGCTGTACGGTTACATTTCTAACGATGTTTTATTTAGTGCACTGTGTGTGTACGTGTACAGAAGTGAGAAGTTAACGTGGGGGAGGGGTTCTCTCCTTCCACCCAGTGGGCTCCAGGAAGTCAACTCAGGTTGTCAGCTTGGAAGCAAGTGCCTTTACCTGCTGAGCCACTGCACCGATCCCCATTTTCTTGTCTTTAATACATTTACACACTTGACCCAGCCCCTCATGTGCTGCGACACTCGGGTGAGCAGGCCCTGCACTTCATCTGGGCAGTACAATAGAGCTGATCCTGCTGTCATGGGCGAGGGTGATCCAGCTCCGGGGGCATGAGAGGAAGCCAGCTGGGGCACTGAGTGAGCTAGCCAGGACAGTGCTGGAGGGCTTGCCATGGAGGTGGGGGTGCAGGGGAGCTGGCAGGCTGAGCAACTCAGCTACCACCCAGGCCCAGAGCCAGACTTTCAGCTGGCCCACCCCAGCATCTACCCCATCTATATGAACTGCTGGAGCCCATGAAGGGACCAGTCCTGCAGATCAAAGCTGCAAGATCTCCATGTCACAGGGCAATAACGGGATATCCAAGAAGTCCTGGTGAGGATCCAGTATTGATAAGTGCAGAAGCCAGAGGCCTCGAACCAGACCAATGACTCACTGCAGTGAACATTCACAGGTAAAGAAGTATGGACCAGAAGGTGGTACACTGTGGGACAAACCGTGACAGCTACAGCTTCCACAAGGAGACTGTTTTCTTTTGGTGGGGAGGTTGCAAAGGCAGAGGGCAAGTACAAGGGGATGGGGAGATGAGTAGGATTGGGGTGCATGATATGAAATTCACAAAAAAAAAAAAATTAAAAAATCAAATTTGACAGGATAGTAAGTATGAGAGGCCTCACATGGTGGGGTGGAAAGTTCTCGATGGACTTTCAAAAGCCTGGTCCAGCCAGGAGAGATGAAGCTGGCCCGACCGCCTGCACTGACAGGCTCTCAGGCTGCAGAGTCTTTGTATCTTGCCATCCAAAGGGTAGGGCTCAACCCCCTCATGCAGGACACTGTAGCATTTGCACCTTCCCATGCACTCCAGAGTTGTCACTATCTCTGTGTGTACTAGGTGTGCAGCATGCATGCAGGTGCACACAGAGGCCAGAAACAACAGAGGACCCTTTGGACAGGAGGTACATAGGAACGGCCCAACATGGGTGCTAGGAACCAACCGGTGCTCACAACAGCCACAGGAGCGCTTACCATCCCTCCAGCCCGGCTCTGCACTTTAAAAGGACATTGTTCTATGTGCATGAGTGCTCTGCCTGCACGTCTGTATGTGCACATGTGCATGCCTGCTGCCTGGTGAGGTCCAAAGAGGACACTGGGTTCTCTGGGACTGAAGCTACAGAGGACTGGGCCACCAGGTGGGGGTTGGGAATCCAACCTTGGTCCTCCGCAAGAGAAATAACAGCTCCTAACCACTGAGCCAACCCTCCGACACACTCCCATGTACTTTAAATCAAATCTCAAGTATTTATAGCATCCCGTGTGCAAATGATATTTTCACAGTTGTTATATCCAGCGCTGTTTAAAGAACTGTTGGGAAAGAAAGTACATGCTTTGTTAGGATGTGTAAAATTTCCTTTGTTTTTTTGGGGGGTGGGGGAGCAGGTTAAGATTAACTGGACTTCCCTGGAATTCCCTGTGTAGTTGCCCAGGCTGGCCTGGAACTCCCTATGTAGCAAAGGATGATCTGAAACTCCAGATCTTCTGGCCTCAGCCTCCAGAATGCTGAGATAACAACAGGCGAGGGCATCCTCATTCTGTGTGTGTGTGTGTGTGTGTGTGTGTGTGTGTGTGTGTGTGTGTGTGTGTGTTCTAGCATCATTTCTGTTGCTATGATAAAATACCCTGACCAAAAGCAACTGAGGAGGCAGGAGGATTTCTTGAGTTAGAGGCTAGCCTGGTCAATAGAGTGAGTTCTAGGACAGCCAGAGCTACACAGGGAGCTTAAACAAAACAAAACAAAACAGACAAAAACCTGGTTATGAAAAAGAATTGATGTTTAAAATTTTATATAAAGAGGTAGGAGACCAAATTTAGTGGCACACACCTTTAATCCCACTAATTTGGAAGGAAGAGGCAGGACAATCTCTGTAAATTCAAGGCCAGCCTGCTCTACATAGGGAGTTCTAGACCAGTCAGGGTCATATAATAGATGCTGTCTCAAAAAACAAACAAATGAGTAAGTAAATAAACAAATAAATGAAAAGCAAAGGGGCTGGAGAGGCAGCTCAGAGATTAAAAGCACTGGTTGCTCTTGCAGAGGACCCAGGTTCAGTTCCTAATGCTCACATAGTGGTTTAAACCATTCACAGGGAACCCAGTGTCTGCTCCGAACTCTGCAGGCATCATGCATGTGTTTGGTGTACATACATACATGCAGACAAAACATGCATACACATAGAATAAAAATAAATAAATCCTCAAAAAACAGCAACAGGCCGGGCAGTGGTGGCACAGGCCTTTAATCCCAGCACTTGGGAGGCAGAGGCAGGTGGATTTCTGAGTTCAAGGCCAGCCTGGTCTCCAGAATGAGTTCCAGGACAGCCAGGACTACACAGAGAAACCCTGTCTCGAAAAACCAAAAAAAAAAACCAAAAAAAAAAAAAAAAAAAAAAGCAAC
>CM052719.1:53555416-53599611 GCA_028551405.1 Uromys caudimaculatus | reverse complement strand
TTCTTAGCCTTAAAATAAGCACTCTTTGAAAACTGTAAATACAGAGTGACTGAATTCTTTTGTGAACACTGGCCACCTGGGGCCACCAGAACCTCAAAGATTGGGGTTGTGCTGGGTCACAGATGCCTGAAGACCACACCTGAGCAGAGCTTGGTTCTTTATCACCTCTCCTTCCTAAACAGGATACAGGCAGTTCCCCAGGACACATCAAAGTGTTCCTTTAGTGGCGACAGTTCTTGGGCTCCTTCTTTTCTCTCCTCAGAGCCTACCCTTCTAGCCTAGTGGTTTTCAACCTTCCTAATGCTCGGCCCTTTATATACAGTTGGCGACCCCCAACCATGAAATGGTTTTCATTGTTACTTCCTAACTGTCATGCTTCTACTGTTGGGGATCATCATGTGGGCATCTGGTATTCTACTCACAGGCTGTTTTAGACTCTCCTCATTGGCATTTTACTGAGTGCTAAGTTCCAGACATTTTATGAGAAGTCAAAGTACCACAAAGCCCCTCTTAGAGACCCAAGGGCCTCACAGGAAAGATGCTCCTGGCCTGGCTTCAATTTCTTCTATGGAGTAGCTTCTGTCTACATACACCAGACATTCTAAAACTCAGGGGAGCATCGGGGTCATCACTGACTGTCCAGCACCTGACTGGTACTCAGAGACCAGGATACAGGAAGGGTAGGGGCTGCGAGGGGAGATATGTTGGACATATATATCATATAGATATGTAGGGAGTGCTAGGGCTGCTGTGTGGAATACAGCAGGGTGGGTGTTGCTCTAGCAAGCCTTATGGCCTGAGTTCACTCCTCAGAAGCCAGGGCAGAAGGTGACAACAGGCTCTTCAGTGCTGTCCTTGATCATCACATGCACACCACAGCATGTGTGTGCACGGGTTCCACACATCCATCCTAATAAAAGATATCTTTTAAAAAGTGGGACGGAAAGAGCTGGAGGCACGGAAGCACTCCTAACTTTCTAGAGAGAGGCTATAAAACCAGAGTCAGCATTCTACACCGAGCAAGGCAACAGTTTGCATTTGCCCGGGAGCACAGAGCCCTGGGCTCAGCAGAAGTGGGGATGGGTTTGTTTGTAGGCAGGGTCTCAGGTATTTCAGATTGGCCTCAATAGGTAACCGAGGTGTGCACTGCCACACGAGGTCCGTGCACTGCTGGCGATCAAACCCAGGGCTTCTTGCATGTGTACTGGAGGCGCACGATCTTATCAGCGGAGCTGCATCCCCAAGCCCACAATTTTTTATAGTTTACCTTAGTATACTGATCTTACTGTAGAGCTACAGAGTACACACTATCAGACCCTAAGGAATCCCCCTCACTTCAAAGCAGACCCTTTTAATAAAGCCTCATCCTCCAAAAGGAATTCAGCGCCTTTCCTATTTTCTAATCATCCCAGTAGGTGTAAACATAGTAGGCTAAGCTGCCTTATAAAGTGGATTTCAGCAACTCTGACTGGCTGATACTGGATTTGGGGACATGGGACAGGTAGTCTGAAAGCTGCTTTTGTTTGTTTGTTTTTCATTATGGAAACTGGCTGCTCCTGCAGAAGATCTGGGTTCTGTTCCCATCATCCACACAGCAGCTCACAACTGTCTGCAACTGCAGTTCCAGGGACTCAGATGTCTTCTCCTGACTTCTATGGAGACCAGACACATACTTGATACACATACATTTATGCAGGCAAAATAACCCATGAATTTAAAAATCAATCTTTATAAAAGCCCAGGACTTCTTTTTGTCCTGGGAACATCGTTTTCCCTGGCTCCGAGGAGGTCTGGAAGGACGGCCCCTTTGCACCTTGCTTCCCCAGCATGCTGGCCCTTTCAATATCGCTTAGCCAGTTTATGTATATGTATGTTTTTCTGCTTCCTTTCTCTGTCCCAAGCCCCCAAGCTCACAATGTTGGAAGCAAGGACAATGTCAGCACCCAAGTACAGCGCCCTGCACATAGTGAGTGCCGTCAGGTATCAATCAAGTTCATTTTAAAAATGGGTCTTGGGACTAGCAAGATGGTCAGTGGTTAAGAACCTCGGCTATTCTTGCTGAAGACCTGAGTTCAGATTCTAGCACTCGCAACCACTTGTAACTCCAGCTCAAAGGAATCTGATAACCTTTCTGACCCTCTTGGGCACCAGGATTGTGTATGGTACACATAAACACATGTAGGTAAGATAGTCATACATGTAAAATAAAATGGTCTACAGAGTGAAACCCTGTCCAGGGGGAAAAAAGGAGGGTCTTCTTCAGAGACTGGAGGGATGAGTCAGTTAGTCATCGAAGTGGCTGCCTAGAGCTCCCTAGAATCCGTATGTGTGATAAAGCTTTGCTTGGTGTAATGGCATCTCTAACCCTTATGCTGGGGGGGGGGGGGACGGTCAGGTAGAGACGGAAGGACGCCAGGAACTTCAGCTAATCCGTCCTTTCTGGGCTCGGTGAAATCCTGTCTTTAAAATGCAATAATGAGGCAGGGCAAGGTACAAACCTTTAACCCCAGCACTCAAGAGGCATGCGAACCTCTGTGGGTTCGAGGCCAGCCTGGTCTCAGAGAGAGTCCTAGGACAGCCAGGGCTACACAGAGAAACCCTGTCTTGAAAACGACAACAAAGGAGGCAGGCTGTGGGTACCAAATAATGGCTCGTGAGGTATCCTTTGGGGACCTATGCAAGAACTGAATCCACTCTTGGCTTCTTCCCCTTCTACATGTCTGGAGCAGCCACTCTGCAGTCACTCCAAGTATACAGAAACCCGAAGCAGGGAAATAATCCAAATCCCAACTTGATCTCATGAACCACAGAGTGGAAAGAAAGAACTGACTTTCTCAAGGCTTCCGAGACTTCATATATGCCTCATTCCATAAATAAATATAAACACAAAAAACAGAGCGAGATCGAGGCAGACACCTGACAGCGACCTCTTACCTCAATGCACACACGCACAACGTGGACCAGCGTGCACATGTGCACATACACACAAAGCCACGTACATGAAAGAAAAAATTTTAAAATGAGTCCCTGATGGCTGGTGCTGTGGCTCAGTAGAGTGCTTGCCAAGCATACAAAACCCTGGGTTCAATCCTGAGCATCACATGAGCTGGGTGTGGTGGTGCATACCTTCCATCCTAGCACTCAGGGAGGCTGAGGTAGGATATCATCCTGGGCTATACATTGTGCTGTATGGTGAGTTTCAGGCTAGCCTGGGAAACATGAGGTCCGCTTCCAAACAAACAAACAGACAAATAAATATAAAGAAAAAGAATCCTTGGGATGTGGTTAGTGGGTGGCACATAACTCTCATCCCAACACTCTGGAGGTAAAGACAGGAGGATCAGGAGTTCAAGGTTATCTTTGGTTTGTTTGTTGTTTGTTTGTCTGAGTCCCTGGGTGGTTCAAGACAGGGTTTCTCTGTGTAGCCCTGGCTGTCCTGGAACTCACTTTGCAGACTAGGCCGGCCTTGAACTCAAGAGGTCCTCTCAAGGTTATCTTTTAATAGTGAGTTTGAGGGCTGGAGAGATGGCTCAGAGGTTAAGTGCACGGACTGCTCTTCCAGAGGTCCTGAGTTCAATTCCTAGCAATCAATCACATGGTGGCTCACCACCATCTGAAATGGGATCTGATACCCTCTTCTGGTGTGTCTGAAGGCAGCTACAGTGTACTCATATAAATAAAATAAATAACTTAAAAAAAAAATAGTGAGTTTGAGGCAAGCCTGGTGATAAAAGCGCCTGCAGGGTTGGGGGTGGGATGCACTGGAGAGATAGCTTAGTGGTTAAGTGCACTCGCTACTCTTTCAAAGAACTGGAGTTCCCTACTCACACATCGGGAGCACACACAATACACAACACAAAAATGAAATAAAAACTTTAAAAAGACGGGTGCCCCTATGTCTACCGAGCTACCCATATCCGTTTCTGAAAGTTCTCAACGGACCCTTCATCAGATCATTCTAGTTCTTCAGTCGCTTCTCTTCCAACAGTGTATCTTGCAAACTTGCGGTCTTTGCCCTGCTCCGCCCCCCACGCGCCCGCCAATAATAGATCACTTATTGTCTCGTGTTCCCAGGGCCGGGCTTTCACTCCCATAGGTCTGACGCCCTCTTTCCTCACGAAGTTACCCTTTAGTCCAGGATAAGCTCTTGTATCCTTCATTCCCTTTGGCCCGAGACCACTCCGCCTGTCCATCACTCCAAGCTCAGTTGCACCTGTCCCCACCTCATCCCGCCTCCCCTTCACTTCCTGCCCGGGAGCCGCACCTGGCCTGAGCCTCATCCAGGCTCTGATCGGTGATGGCCATGATCTGCTGCAGGACGTCGCTCGTGTCATGGCCCAGTGGAGCTGTGGGCGGCGGGCGGCGCGGGGCGGGCTGTGGCGTCACGGGACGCAGAGGGGAGGCCATAGGCTCCGGGCCGAGCGAGCGCAGAGGGACAGGTCCCGCCGGGGAGCTCTTGCGCTTGCGCAGCAGCCAACCGCCTCAGACCCAGGGGCCACGCCTCCTTCAAGCCCACCAGCCAATCGCCGCTGCGCACTGCCCACGGAACCGCCCTTTTCATCAATCTTCGCAGTGAACCGCTCTCTCCCTCGCGATGCGCCCCAAACAGCCTTCTCAACGGCTGCAGAGGGTTGAGGGTTGTCTAGGAAACAGGAATTCTCTTCTGATCCT
Source organism: Uromys caudimaculatus (assembly GCA_028551405.1). Lineage (NCBI taxonomy): Eukaryota > Metazoa > Chordata > Mammalia > Rodentia > Muridae > Uromys > Uromys caudimaculatus. The sequence goes on along the minus strand of CM052719.1, from coordinate 53,594,940 downwards.
TCCATCCCCTCAGGACACGCCCCCCGTGGGTGCCGTCACCAATCAGCACCATGCGCTGTTCCCCCTCCCCAGCGACTGACTAGAAACTTGCTTTCTCAACTGCCAGTAAGAACCTGGTTGGGGGTTGCTATGGTAACGACTACCGCTAGCTTCTGCTGAAGTCTGGTGCACTTTATGACTCCCTTCCTCCCTCACAGTCCCTCACCCCTTGCTTGTTCCAGTGCCTCTGCCTTCTTTCTGGTCCTGGATCTGCTTAGGTTATCACTTCTTTACAGGGCCCAGGTTCTTCACAGCCATCCACATCTGAGTTTCCTTCCTCAGAGGCCTGCATCCTCACCGCCTGCTCCCCATCTTCATACTTCCCTTCCTCAGAACTTTTCAAAAATTTGTGGGTGGGCATGGTGACACATGCTTTTAATCCCAGCATCAGAGAGGCGAATCTCTGTGAGCTCCAGACCGGCCAGGGCTATGCAGAGAGACCTTGTTTCAAAAATAAATGACTTGAGACAGAGTCTCATACAGCCCATGCTGTCCTCAAGTTTGTTATGTAATGAAGGTGGGCAGAATTTGCTATGATTGGAGCATGGTGTTGAAGTTTCTTCTACCTCTACCTCCTAAGTGCTGGGATGAGTGGTGTGTGCCACAGGGGATGGAATCCAGGGCAGCATGCATACCAGACCAAACCCTACCAACCTAACTGCATCTGCCTCATACGGTCCAAACTGACATCAACTTCACTAGTGACCGAGAGAGCCCTTGTTCTCCTGCCTCCCCCTGCCCCTCACTGCCCTGGCTAGTTCCTCAGAACTGTGGGTCCTCCTCACAGCTCCCAAGCTCCCCAGTCCTGCCTCCCCCTCAAGGCCTCCCACACCTTCGTCCCAGGCTCCGCAAAATTTTTGCTCCTGTTCACAGTCCCTCACATCTGGAGTTCTCCCCAGCAGGCCTCAGGTACTCCAGTCTTCTTCCTGTGACTCCTCAGAACTCTTCTGACCTCAAGAGCATCAATGTCCCCATTATGTGACCTTTTCTGGGGGAACCACTTCAGAGAAGAGGTTAACTTGACCAAATTTAACTCAAGTCCAGTTTTGTGAAGCAGGGACTTTACTGAGGTTCCTGATAGGTACATGGGCGGCTGCAGCACTGAAATGTATCCACGCCCCTCCCCCACCATCATTATGGGTTAATAATCTTCACGGAGGAGAGCGGTCCCATGCATTTGTCCTGTTTCTACAAAAGCACATTAGTGGTCCAAACCTGTGAGGTCATGCATGAATGAACACAGCTCTTGATTCAATGTGGCAGTGACCATATCCAGCCTGGAGGGACAGCTATACAACTGTTTCCCATAAGTCTTGGGCCCCTCAGGCATAGTCTCCTTTGGCTGGTCACCAGAACCCTGTTATAACCGTGTGGATCTTCTATGCCCACCCCAGCTCTGAATAAAGGTAGAGTCATATTTATTTATAAATGCCAGGGCCTTAGGCTAGGCTTGTTCCTAACTAGCTTGCACAACTTCTACTAACCCATTTATATTATTCTATGTCTGCCTCATGGCTTCTTACCTCAGTCTCTATTATGGGGCCTGCTTCTTCCTCCGTGTTGGGTTCTAGAGCCTGACTCTTTCAGAGTTCAGTCTCTCCCTGGAAGTCCTGCCTACCATCTCCCACTTCACGGTAGGTCATCAGCTTTTTATTAAAATCAGTCAGAAGGGGAGAGAGGGAGTGTTTACAAAATCAGCATCTGGATAATTTTTACACAGTGCACAAAAAGATTATCCCTACACTGTGCTTTCTCTAAACCTTCTATTTCCCTTTTATCAGGCTGAGGGGGCAAATGAAAAGTGTAGATTTGTGTAGATGGCAGGAAGGAAGCTAGAGCCCAGTACTTTTCTCCAGTGGAGAAGTCAACTCTGTTGTTTTATCAAGATCCATGGTAGGAGTGACCTCAACTTGTTTGTTCTTTGAAATTTTCGTCGGTGTCGTCGGGGTGTGTGTGTGTGTGTGTGTGTGTGTGTGTGTGTTTGCACATCATAGCACAAGTGTGGAGGTCAGAGAACAACTTTCAAGACTTGGTTCTCTACTACCATATGGGTCCAGGGATTGAACTCTTTGCCTTTACCTGCTGAGCATCTTAGACCCATTCATTCCTTCCAACCCCAGCATTCAGGTCTAGCAAATGCTAGCACATGGCTAAAGAGCAAGCGTTTGCCGAATGCCGACCCTCGGGTGTACCCCAAGACAGAGAGCTCTCATAGGCCTTTTCTCCCTATTTGGGACTCCTCAAAAAGAAAGGGAAAAAGAGCCCACAAATGCCTCTCCAAAGTCACAGAGCCTCCCAGAATGTTTGGTCAGAGGCAGAATTCAGGTGAAGGCTTGGTGAAGGGGCAGCACAACTGGGAAGTCAGTCATCTTCCTTTTGTTGTTACTGAAGAGGAAACTCAAGCAGCATGTGTGTGTGTGGTGGGGTGGAGACTTCACAGAGTACCCAGCAAGAAATTCAAATATGTTAAGCACAACGGAAATCCTAGGCTTGGCCCCAGCCACAGGAAGTAATAGAAGCCTTGAAGGCGGCCCTAGAGTGTGCCCCATACCAAAGGCCAGACAGAGGCCAGCACTACACAGGCCTAGGCTAGGGAAGACAGAGACTGTAAGTTCCAGTGGCCTTAAAGAGACAAAAACTTGATGCCACCCAGCAGAGAAGTCAAGAAGGAAAAGCCCGGCTGGGGTGATGACTCAGCACTTTTAAAAGTGCTTGCTCCTCAGTGTGAAGACCAGAATTCAGAACCTCAAAAATCCACATTCAGGGCGGGGTGACCTGAGTGTGACCCTTGCCTTGCAGGGCAGAGGTGATTGCCCAGATGAGCTGCCCAGCAAGGCGAGCAAGCTGTATTGATGAGTACGAGGTTTGACAGAGATCCTGCTACCTTGACTAAGGTGGCCCTGCCTTCAGGATGATGCCTGACACATCTCCAACCTCCACATGCACAGAGGTACAAGCACATCCACACAAGTGCCTCAATCTGTGCTCAGTGAGGCGCTCTCCTATAATTCCCGCTCTCAGGAGGCAGAGGCAGGCTGATCTTTGTGAGTTTGGCCAACCTGGTCTACAGGGTGAGTTAGAGGACAGCCAGTGCCAAATAGTGAGTCCCTGTCTCAAAGAAAAAAACGAAAAGCATAATGCTAATACGTGGAAAAAGAAAAACAAAACGTAAAGGCTGACAAGATAAATCCCTGAACAGAATCTAGATGCTGCTGACAGGACAGTCACTATGGACAGGTAAGACAGAGCTGACTTCTGCAGGCCATCAGGGGTCCCCAATTCAGGAGTCAATTGGCTGCCTCCATACTTAAAGTGACCCATGTCCAGTAGGCCTGGAGCTCCTAGGAGGTAGGGACACTGTCCTTCATGGACGCCAGGCCGCAGGAGTCCTGAGCTGTCACCTTGGAACGTGAGGCATGGTTCTGCAGTCTAAGAGTTCCTGTGATTGTGCGTGTAGGATTCTGGAAACTTTTCCGAGGCTGGATGACTGCTAGGGCCCCAGAGGTGGTGTGGGTAGTTGGTTGTGGTTTGTTAGTAGTTGTGCTCAAAGAAGAAAACAGGAAGAAAGAAATTAGATCACAGATCTCAGTATCTTTCTCCCTCTCTCTTTCTTTATCTAGTGATGGGGTGAAACCAGGGGGATAAAGGCTGGGAATAAGAACCCACAAAGAAGCAAAGGCCGCTGTACTCCAGCCCTTCAGTTCACTTTGCGTTGTTTCCCGTTTGGACATGGTTCATGAGATAGAAGATCAGTGCTGGGGAACTAGCCTACAGTGTGCAAGGTCCCAGCAGTGGAAAACGCTGGGACACGGGCTGTAGAAAGACAGAGACGTTTTCAGTTCTTTAGAAACGGATGCTTTAATGCCTTAAGAATTTGGCCTCAGATAAGACAGAGGTTCAAATTCCTGCCGTTCCTCAGCATGTGAATCTGAAGTGAGAACAGAACCCCGACTCCTCTCTGGTGAGGCAGAGCAGGGAACCAAGTTCATGGCTCACACTGCCTGCCAGGAGGCTTTTCTAGGCAGGGAGGGGGCTAACCTCAGGCCTGGCATATCTGATGTCTTGCGGGACTCAGAAGCAGAAAGTCCAGGGAAGCTTGTGACTTCATTCTAGGCTCCATGGGACACTGAAGCCCCTTCTTCATAGAGTTTTCTGGTCCCCCTGGGCTTATCTGTGCTTTTCCAAACTGTGCAGTCAAACACAGGCTACACCTCATTATGGCTTGTCATTCCCAACACTCAAGAAGCCAATGCAGGAAGACAGCTAAGAGTTTAAAGTTAGCCTGAGCTGCATCGTGAGTTCTAGGATGGACTGGGCTACACTGTGAGCTCCTGGGTCTAAAAAAGGGGGGGGGGAGGTAGAAGGAAAAGGTTTACACAAACCAGGAATCACCCTCGGTTAGGAGGGAGATAGGTAGGACAGTTGGAGGAAGGACAGAAGCGGAAGGACAGAAGCTGGGCATGGTAGCATATAGCTCCTAATCCAGCATATAGTGAGGCAGGACAATGAACTTCAAGACTAGCCTAGTCTATGCAGCAAGTTAAAGGTAGCCTGGGCCACGGGATTCCATGTTGAAGGATTCTTGGCAGCCCTGAGTCATAATAGGTAACTCCAGGACATTAGGACAGACTGACTGAATTAATGGCAAAACACCCACCAACCAGCGGGGGTGGGGGTGGGGGTGGGGGTGGGGGTGGGGGTGGGGGTGGAAGAACAAACCAAACTAAACCAAAAACCCAACTCTGCAACCTCAAAGTGGAAAGGCTTGCTGTGTGTCCTGCAATCCCTCGCACTAAGGGAGAAGTGAGCCCTCAGGCTGCTCAGCACTTTTAAGGAGTCAGCTTCAGTACTAGCACTTGGGAGTGGGGTCAGGACCAACAAGAGTCCAAGGCCAGCCTCAGCTACACTGTGAATTCAAGGCTCTATGAGATCTCAAATCAACAAAACAACCAAAAGTCGCCTCAGGAAGACAGTACCCCCACACAGTCTACCCTGTAACAGTGGGTGGCATAACCTGGGGCAGCTCTCACCTCTTCTATCCCAACAGCTAGAGCACCATGTAGGAAGCAGCAGTCCACAGACATACCAGAGATATACAGTAAAATATGAAAATGCAGTTAAAAAACCCTAAAACCTGCTGGGCAGTGGTGGCGCACGCCTTTAATCCCAGCACTTGGGAGGCAGAGGCAGGTGGATTTCTGAGTTCAAGGCCAGCCTGGTCTACAGAGTGAGTTCCAGGACAGCCAGGGCTACACAGAGAAACCCTGTCTCGAAAAACCAAAACCAAAACCAAAACCAAAACAAACCCTAAAACCTGAGATGATTGAGAGCCAGATTGTCAAGTCCCATCTGGATGCTCTCCCTGGGTGCAAGGATATGTCCCCAAATCCCTGTGTCCTGGGGCAGGCAGACTCCCTGTCCCTGGGGCAGGGAGTGTTGAAGAGCCATGCATCTGCTGGGTGGCTTGAGTCAGGGGCTCTGCAAGTGGCCATGGTCTGCAGATGAAGCTCCTGTCTCTTACGTCAGTCCAAGATACTAAAGGGTGGAGTCCATCAGTGGGTGGCCATTCTCAGGAAGCATGATTCGGGTGCTGGCACCCGTCTGGGCAGAAGATGAGTAAGGGGCAGACTTGTGGTTGGACCAGCGGAGACACAAGCAGCAGAGAAGACGGCGGAAGGTGCGGCGCATCTCAGCATCTCGGCAGGAGTACACCACAGCGTTGACCAGCGAGTTGGCCTCCGCCAGGAGCAGGAAGTACTTCTCCACAGCCAGAACATTGCAGGATTTACAGTCCAGGCCATCCAGGAGCAGTACCACCTGGCCCGGTGTCCAGCACACCACAAATGCCCCTGCGGAACAAAGGCAGGGAGTGGGGTTAGCAGGATGGAGGTGGGGGGTTGACTATGTGAGCCACCAGGAGACTTGTCCAAACTCAGGCAGTGACCAACTGAGTGGCACAAACCACACAAGCTCCCTGAATGAGTAGACCTGCTAAGAGGGGACAGACACCTTTCTCTAATTTACCTGCCAACATGACACTTTTGCTAACTGGGACAAAGTATTCCAGGGCACTGGAGTCTTCTATAGAAGATTTGTTTACTAAGGGATGGGACAGGAATTCATCACAGGACAAGCTGGTTACAGAGTAGAAGGAGACAGATAGCACTGAGGAGAATCAATCTTGGATGGGAATAGTGGTCCTCCTGTACCCCAAAACCAGAGTAACCACACTGCCCCTTACTAAAGGCCCTGCAGAGGGACTAGGGACCCAAATTCAATTCCAAGGGCCCACATAGAGTAAGGAGATAACTGATTCCCAGAAGCTGTCCTCAGATGAATTGTGGTGTATGCGCACACACCCGCAAAATAAATTACGAAGGTCGGGCAGAGGCAGGCAGATTTCTGAGTTCGAGGCCAGCCTGGTCTACAGAGTGAGTTCCAGGACAACCAGGGCTACACAGAGACCCTTTCTCACAAAAACAAAACAAAACAAAACAAAACAAAACAAAACAAAACCAACCAGGGCTGAGGATGGCAACTGGTTGGAAGAATGCTTGCCTGCCCTACCCCCGGAGAGACAAAGGCAAAGGATAAGGAATCCAAAGTCACGAAGCCAGCCTGGGCTACGTGAGACTCTGCCTTAAACACAATCAATCAAACAAAAAACCCAGCTAAAGGGTTTCCTTTGAGAAACTGATGAAAAGTTATGGCCAGCCCATTCTCCTCCACGTCAGCTGGCTGCAGAGCATCTTTTCCTCTTTGGAGTCTCCCCTGGGAAACACCCCTCCCATTACTGCTCTATTAGGTTCCTGCTTCAGTTTCCCAGGGTCCCGCAGAGATTCACCTCCGAAAGCTGCTGTCAGAGCACCCACTCACCCAAAATGATGACCACTGTCTTGACCAGGCTGAGTGTTGTCTCTCGGTATCGGGGATGGCAGCTGACATGCTCCGCCATGCGTTCCACCCGTCTACGCACATAGAAGAAAATCCGCGTGTAGACGGTCACCATGAGTAGGAAGACAAGCAGGCTGGATAGGGCCCACACAGCCAAGTAGGAGCGGCTGAACAGGGGCACCATTCGTGAGCAACTGTCCAAGTCACAGAGGCAGTGCCAGAAGTGTGCAGGCAGCAACCCCAGACCCAGTGCAGCCACCCACACACCCACGATGAGTGTGACCACACGGCCCCGGGGCAAGCGGCTGTGTAGCTGCACTGCCATCACACTGCGGTGCCGCTCCACAGCGATGGCCAGCAGTGTGGCCACTGATGCCGTGAGGCTGGTGTCCAGCAGGCCCTGTCGAAGGAACCAGCCTTTGATGGAGAGCCTGGCAGTGCGTGGGCCTGTGTGGAACATGAGGAAGAGGTAGGCCATGCCAGCGAAGAGGTCAGCCGCAGCCAGGTTGCCTAGCAGGTAGTATATGGGCTGGTGGAAACGTCGGTTAGAGGCGATGGCTGCGATGACCAGCAGGTTGGTCAGCAGTACCAGCACACTGACTGTCAGCCCCAGGGCCACCACCACCACATCTTTGGGGCGCCAGTGAAGGCTGAGCTCCTTGCCACTGTTATTATAGAAAAAGCCGATGGTCTCATTGTAGTAGCACTGGCCCATGATGACCTGTGGATACAGAAAGACAGTTCAGTGCGGGTGGCCCCCGATGGAAGGATGCATGAACAAAGCAGTGGCCAGAGACTAGAATCAAGACTGGGTGAGTGCGCCGGGCAGTGCTGGTGCACGCCTTTAATCCCAGCACTTGGGAGCCAGAGGCAGGTGGATTTCTGAGTTCAAGGCCAGCCTGGTCTACAGAGTGAGTTCCAGGACAGCCAGGGCTACACAGAGAAACCCTGTCTCAAAAAAAAAAAAAAAAAAGATTGGGTGAGTGCAATCTACAGACTCTGAGGCCCTCGGTGCAAGAAGTCTGTGGTGAAGGACGAAGTGACCTTAAAAAGAGCAAGCTCTGTTTATCTACTTATAAAGTAGAGTCTCACGATGCATATCAACTGGCCTAGAACTTGCTGTGAGACCAGGCTGGCCTCAAAACCACAGAGATCTGCTAGCCTCTGCTGAATGCTGCCATAACAATTTAAAAAGGTTCTCTGATCGACTTTTCTTTTCCTTATTAAAATCTTAAGAACCTAGAGCAAATGCATCCACTTTGCAATTCAGTGCCACGTGCCACTAATTCGTGACTGGGCTGGACACCTGTGTTTCCGATGGGTGTGGGTGGGTTGGTTAGTTGGGGCAGCACAAAGGCGGCGTGAGCTGCAGGCATTAGCTTTAAGATCAAACTTGTGCCAGGGTCTTTGCATAGTGCAGAGGCCAGGGGGCGTGTGCACACCAGAGCGAGGTCCGTAGTCAACACCCGGAGGGCAGTGCCAAGGCACGGAGGGGACTTAGCGCGAGCAAAGTAAACCGCCCAGAAGTCGAGTTACAGGCAGGATTCCGCTTAAGAGCTCTGAAAGCAGTCCATTCCTGGGTGGGACCGAGGGCCAAGGAGGCCTCCAGGACAAAAGAGGGTATTGCAGACAACCCTGGGCTAGAATAGAAGAAGGGTTGTGGTGAAGAAGGGGTGCGCCTCGCTTTCTTCGGCCGCCTGCACCCACCCTGAGCCGGTTGGTGCTCGTCTTACCTGGGCCTCCAGTCAAGCGGCAGATGGGGCAGGCTGGCGGTGGGTTGAGGCAGGACCGAGACCCATGGCCCTGCAACCCGTGCGCAGTAGCGTCCGGTGTGCCTGGAGCCCCCGGCTGAGGAGGCGGGAGAGGCGGGGCATCAAGGCCACGCCCCCACCTGCCCTAGCTCTTGGCCCTTGGGGGTGTCCCGCCCCCTGGAGAGTCCCCCCCACACGTCAGAAGTATGGTCTCCTGAAACTGTAGCCGTCCCACCTCCTCCCCACAGCTCCCTTTTCCCACGTGGGGCACCCTTTCCACTCGGTCCCCCGCACACCTCACGTGCTTGCCCTTTCGCGCCTTTGGGGCTGAGTCACCTGGCAGTTGGAAAGATCCACAGCGGGGGGGGGGGATGCGCTGCGGACGCCCCCTGTTTCTGTCCAATCCTATACCGAGCTGCAAGCCCCGCCCCACTCAATCTCCCCGCTGGACCCTCGCCCCACTGCTGCTGCGCTACTCAGCTTCCCGTAGTCTCGCCCCAGCCTACCGCTGGCTCTGGTTTGTAGCCTCCTCCCCTGACCTCCCCCGGTCCGCAGCACACAGCCCCATTGTCTCGATTATCTGCACCGAGTTGTATTTGATTGTATAGAACCGGATCAGGGACACAGCTCTGGCAGGGCCTGAGTGACTCATTTTGGGCTCCAGGCCCTACACTAATTGCCTGTAGGTTTCGCAGGGTGTGTTTAGAAACCTTGGTTCCTTCATCTGGCCAGTAATAAAGGGGTAAAGGAAGCTACTCTCGCTGGTGACTTCTTTGTCAGCCTTCCAACACAAAGACGAATGTGCAAGAACATACAAAATTTATCTTATTTTATTTTGGTTTTCCGAGAGAGGGTTTCCCTGTGTAGCCCTGGCTGTCCTGGAACTTACTCTGTAGACCTGGCTGGCATCAAACTCAGAAATCCTCCTGCCTCTACCTCCTTGAGTGCTAGGATTAAATAAAGGTGTGTGGCACTACTGCCCAGCGGATTTTTTTTAATTAAAAATTTATTTTATTGTGCATGTGCGTAGGTCAGACAATTTGCAGGAAAGGGTTCTCTCCTTCCACTGAGTGGGTCTGGGAGATCCAACGAAGGTCTCGTGAGGCTTTACCCCAAGCACTATTGTGTTCAGCCATCCTGCAGGCTGCAGGATATGGTTTTACTTGGAGGTTGTAAGAACACAGATTTGGCCAGCACTTGGGAGGCAGAGGATTTCTGGTTTACAAAGGGAGCTCCAGACCAGCCAGAGCTACACAATGAGACCTTGGCTCAAAACAAACAAAAAATGAAAGAAAGGAGTAAAGACGGTGGCAGGACTGAAATGCAGCCACCTATTCACTTGGAGTCTGTCGAGGGTAAGTGTAGCAGGGCCAGGAGCCATTGTGACTGAAATAGACTCCTGTCTCAGAGGTCAGAGACTGGGGTAGACCCGAGGGCCTCCTGACCTGTGCTGACCACTGAGTCTTGACCCCGAATCACCTGCACCTGTGTTGCCTAGCTGTTTAAGTCTCCTGTGGCAGGGTCTCAGAGGTCAGAGACTGGGGTAGACCCGAGGGCCTCCTGACCTGTGCTGACCACTGAGTCTTGACCCCGAATCACCTGCACCTGTGTTGCCTAGCTGTTTAAGTCTCCTGTGGCAGGGAGATGTTGGGACACTTCAACCAAGTGTTTTAGGATTCCCACAGGTGGGCAATCTTCATTACCTGAACTCTCTAGTGACCCCATCTCTCCCCACAGCCCACTGAATTGGTTTGGTCACCAGGCTGGGTCAGATAGGGAGACATAGAGGACCATCAATTCAGTTCTGGGTCCCTCAGGATGGTGCGTGGTCAGAGATGCTCCTCCGAGTCCTCAGGCTCTGGTTCAGCACAAGAGGCGGTCCTGGACACAGCCTCACTGTCCAGCTTGGAGAGCAGCCGGGCTGTCTCCTGGGTGATCTCAAAGTGCTTGGGCAGAGGGTTCCGGCGCAGGGTGCTGCCTTCAGGGGAGGCAGCGGCAGGGCCCAGACCTCGTCCCCTTAAACTACCTCGGTGCACTGCTGAGACAGTGACAGGAGTCTCCTCACACAGCTTGGAGGCCACCAGAGCCAGGCTGGAGAGTTGATGAGTAACTGGTCGCACACCTCCCCGGGAATACTTCACTGGCTGGCGGCTGAAGTGGCCCCGGGATTGTGCTCCCAGGAGCATGTCCTCAGGGCAGTGGCTGGACCCTGTGGAGTGATAAGTGCTGAGCATCCCCAAATTCCTTGGATGTAGCCTCAGGAGTGACCCGTCAGCCCTAGTACACTCACCATGCCCTGCCCCGTCTCTGGTGTCTTCCACCTCCTCCTCCCTTTGGTCCCTCTGCAGAGTTGCAAGCTGCAAGAAGAAACCCAGAATGTGACCCCCAGTAGTAAAGTCCCTGTTTAGGGATTTCTGGAGGAAGCTCAGTGAAGCATGGAGCCCAAGCCCGAACTTTCTAGCATCCTTGTGAAATGCCAAGCATGTCTGGGTGTTTGCAGCTTCTATTGTGGGGTGGAGACAGGGGGTCCTGAGAGCTCTTTGGATGCCGGTTCAGCTTCAAGTTCAATGAGTGATTCTGTCTCAATACACACAGTCTGTATACAGCCAGTGCTCACTTGTGGCTCACTCTGTGTGCATGGGAACTAGCCGAGCCACACCTTCTTTTCTGGTGCTGAGAACCAAACCCAAAGCCTCCCATGTGCTAACAGGCACTTTGCCTCTGAGACTCGTTTGCAGGTTGGTTCTTGATCTCTTCCTGCATCTCTTATCCATGCAGGACTGCAGGTGGCTCCCACCCCAGGGCCTGAGCACTGGGCTGTTCTTACTGCCTGGTACAGCTTTCCCAGATTTGACCATGCCTCATTCTGTCCCCATGTCACGGCAGTCTTTGCTCAAGTCCACCTCTCCCAAAGGACCCGGCCATATTATATTTCCTCCTGCAGACGCCTCCAGTCCTCACCACCTTCCTTTCTTCACAGGACCTCGGAATGTTGACTAGTTTTGGTCTTTTTCCTCTTGGATTCAGACACCAAAAGAGGGAGGTGTTTGGATATCTATCTAGCTCACTCATGTACCTGCAAGGCCTGGTACTTGACACTTCCAACAATGGGTGCTGAGCTGGCCCAGCTGTTTATTATAAACCTGCATTTATCTCTTACAGCCAGTACACATCAAAAGTCAGGGCTGGGGAAATGACTCAGTGGGTAAAGGTAACTGCCACTGAACTTGGCAATATGAGTTCGATATCCAGACTGTACAAGGTAGACAGAGAGAACTGATTCCTGCAAATTGTCTTCTGCCCCCCACACCTATGCCTGTGTGCCCCTCCCACTAAATAAATAAGTTAAAACCCCTAGAGTTTGGGGAGTAAATACCCATAATATCAGCTCTGGAAAGCACTCAGGAGACTCACCAGACACCTCAGGGTCAGCCAGCCTGGCGTGTGAAGCAAGGCAGAAGCAAAAGTGGAAAGAGAGCTGATTCTGAAAACTCCTCCGACCTCTACAACGTCATGGTGCCCATGCATTCCCACACACTAAGAAGATACCCTCCTTCCTTCCTTTCTTTCTTTCTTTTTGGTTTTTCAAGACAGGGTTTCTCTGTGTAGTCCATGGCTGTCTTGGAACTCACTCTGTAGACCAGGGAGGCTTTGAACTCCCAGAGATCCACCTGCCTCTGCCTCTGCCTCCCAAGTGCTGGGATTAAAGTCATCACCATGCCTAGCCTAACACATTTTGAAGAGAAAAGAAGATGCTCAGAAAGGAGGTGCCCACCTAACTGCAATCCTGGCACTCAAAGCACTAAGGCAGGAAGATCACAGAGAAAGACCCTATCTCAAAGTCAGATAAGACAACAGAATAAACAGGCAAGTAAGCCAGTAAGTCAGGGCTAGAAAGATGGTTCAATGGTTAAGAACACTGGCTGCTCCTCCAGAGGAACGGGGTTCAATTCCCAGCACCTCCATGGCAGCTCACAAACTGTAACTCCAGTTCCAGGGGATCTCACATCCTCAGAGATACATGTGCAGGCAAAACACCAATGTACATTAAAAAAAAAAAAAAGAAAGAAGTGTGTCACCCCAGCTATTTAATAGGTCAAGGCAGGATGGTCACTAAATTCGAGGTCACCCTTGCTTACAGAGTAAGTTCAAGGCCAACCTGGCAATTTAAGGAGACTCTGTCTCAAGATTAAAAAAAAAAAAAAAAAATGGCTGGGTAGGTAAAGGTATCTCTCACCAAGCTTGGCAAGCACCAGGCATACAGAGCAGAAGGAAAACGACTCTCACAAGTTGTCTCTGACCGCCACATGACCCTCCCTTCCCACACAAAATAAATAAATAAATTAAAATGTAATAAAAGAAATCTGGTCTGGCTCAGTGGCTAGAGGTACTAAGTCTAAGGACCTGAATTTGGTCCCCAGGATCCAGGGAGTGGAAAGACAGGTTGTCATCTGGCCTTCAGACTCAGGCCATGACATGTGTGTGCCTGCATACTCTCTAAATAAATGTTTCTTAAAAATCCAAAAGAGCTGGGCAGTGGCGGTGCACGCCTTTAATCCCAGCACTTGGGAGGCAGAGGCAGGTGGATTTCTGAGTTCGAGGCCAGCCTGGTCTACAGAGTGAGTTCTAGGACAGCCAGAGCTACACAGAGAAACCCTGTCTCGAAAACACCAAAAAAAAAAAAAAAAAAAAAAAAAAAATCCAAAAGAAACTTAAAGAGAGCGCTGCGGGTGTGACATAGGGGCGAACGCATGCCTAATGCACGCAGTTGTGCAAAAGAAGGGGAATTAAACACAGCCAGGGCCCTCTCCACATCTGTGGGGCAAGCTGGCTCCTACCTCAGGAGGTGTGACCTCGGGACACTTCTCCAGGGCACTGTGGTGTTTGGGGTCTGGGCTGGGATCTGAGGCTATGGTCAGAGGCTGTGTGTCTTGGGCAAGAAGTGAGGCTGGGTGCTGGGGACTGGATTCGAGGAGTGCAGGAGCCAAGCCAGGGTCTTGGGTCAGGGGCTCAGAGGCTAGAGGGAGCTCATCCATCCCGAAGATCTGCTCATAGTGCACAATGAGGAACTCAACAAGCTGAGCCTGGTGACCGGAGTCCAGCAGACAGGCCACAGGGGTGGCACTGGCTGCCCTGGGTCCATCCGGTGGCCGCAGCAGTGTAGGCCCAAATACAATTCCCAAATTGTTGGCAGACATCTTGTTTTCTTCAAACCGAGCGGCCACTCTGAGGATATGTAAGGAAAAGAGTCAGGTATGAATTGGAAACATTGGATAAGCATGGAACCTGTAAGCTAGACCGGTGACTGGGCCAGGCCACAGGAAAAGTCTCTGGTACTGCTTGAAACCAGCTAGTCACATGGACAGCGTCAGAGTTAGGTGTGGGCATCCACAGTTCAGAGCTCAGAAGAAATAGGAAAGGTCAGAGGTTAATATGAACCACACAGGTAAGCAGTTACCTGCTCAGGGAAAGAGGGCCATGATTCAAAGCTCAGGGCCCCATGCACACCTGAACAGATGGGCCACCAGGTGCCGTAGGGTGCTGTAGTTAGAGTCAGGCAGCTGCACCAAGAGGGTCTTCAGCGAGCGGATAATCTCAGGGCTGGGGCTGGGGGTCCCAGGGTCGTCCCCAGGGTCTGCATGCAGGGTCTTTGCCAGAGAGATGAAGGCGTCGTAGAGGTGGAAGGGGACCACGGGATCAGTGAGCTGGTGGGGACAGGAGTGTGGGTGGGCTGCTGAGGGTCCTCAACCAGAGGCTATATGGCTCTGCCCACCACCTCTGGCCTGGAGCCACCTACCTCCTGAAGAAATCGCTTGAGGACACTGGTGATATCATGGGGAGAGTTGCCTGACAGCTCTACCAATGCTCGGCCATTCTCAAAGGCCTGGCACAGACGCTCCACACGCACCCGAGACCCACTGACCCGATAGATACCCTGCAGGGCAAGGGAGACCTGGCTTGTGATCTGGCCATCAGTGGGGACAGGTCACTTGTGGGGACAACCAGGAATAAGGATGTCGCCTACCTGCAAGCCCAGGGCACGGTGCTCTATCTCAGCTGTGCATCTGGTAACCACAAAGGGCACCTCCTCAGGGAAATCTCTGGGGAGTTGTAGGAAGTCAACCCCGAAGAGAGACATCCGGGCTGGAAGCCGCCGGTGTCCACAAAGGATGAGGAGGGTCTCCAGGCAGCGCTTGTGACAGGTCAAAAAGCACTGGGGGAGGGGAGGTCACAGGGTTAGGAGTTCAGCTGGAGACAGGAAGGTTATCAGGAGGTCATCAGGGGCTGAGGAGGTCAGCAAGAAAGCCAGGGAATAGAGGATGCCTAAGGGACCAGTGGGACGGTTCTGCAGGTAAAGGTGTTTGCTGCCAAACCTGACGACCTGGATTTGATCCCAGGGCTCCCATGGAGGAGGGGAGAAGTGACTCCTCTAACACTCATTCACATGGTGACACTAATGCTCCTGCCACACACACACACACACACACACACACACACACACACACACACACACACACACACAAATGAACACTGGGAGGGAGGGAGAGAGGGAGAGAGAGAGCGCTTCAGACAAAGGTAGGCCCTAGAGCAACAGGGCTGTAGGGACCTTGGGTCAGGGTGTCTAGTGAAAGTGAGCAGAGGTCATTAGGTCCCCAGTCTAGACCACACCTCTTCACACTCTGTCCCGCTGACCATGAAGGCTTCACATTCTCTGCACTTGGCTGGGCCCCGCAGCCGCCGTAGTCGGTGGCTTTGAGCAGCTGTGGACAATGTCCACCTCCTGAAGGGGCTGCCTACTCCATTCTCTGTCCCATCCCCCAGATCTGCAAGGAGGGAGGTCAAGGCTGTCAGGATCACCCTCTTGTCCCTGCAAGCCCACCTGCCCACCTATGTCCGGCCTTACCAGGGTCTCGCTCCTCAAAGTCATCTGAGGACTCCGTGCCTGTGGAAGACGCCTTTACAAGCCGGCGTGCCCCAGCACCTGGGGTCAGAGGAGCACAGCGGTAGGATTATGGTGGTCATGGGACAGGCTATGTCTAGGGAGACAGATTTGGTTTTCAGGGCTTTCAAAACCTCCCAGGATATCCTTGGGAGAAAGGGTCAGGGACCAGAGGTTAAGAGTTTAGAAATGGGCAGGCCTTTGTCTGGTGGTTTAGAGGAAATTCTCACCAAGACCGTGAGTAGATCCACACTTAAGGATCAGGGTGTGGGGTAGATCAGAGGAGATTAAAGGTCAGTGCTTCGCTAGGAGCTGAAGGGCAGAGGGTGGGAGGTGAAAGGGCACAGGTGTGTGTGTAGGTGGGAAGGTCAGATCCTACCCTCACCTGGGCTGGAAGTGGGAGAATCCAAGGACCGGGACTCACTGCCACCACCTACACTGTCCACATCACTGCCTGGGATCCCTGTGTGAGGACACATCAGTCAGGCCGGCCCAAGCTCAGGCCCTTTACCCACAGGCCTCAAAGAACTTACCCTGGCTGCCTAAGCTGGCATCCTCCCAAGGGCCAGGCTCAGAGGAACCCTCCTCCAGTCTTGTAGGTAGAGGCCCCGAAAACTTCTTTTTTGTGTCCTGAGGGAAACTGGGAGAAGAGAGGGGTGAGGGCTTGATCCCCAGGAACTAGCCTGGGTGATAGCAAGTGGGCATGGCGTCTGGGTCCCAACTCCAAGGATATAGGTCCGAAAGCTCTGGTGTCTAGGACCAAGCTCTAGGACTAAGTGTCCTAGTCCCACATCCTAGGATTGGGATAACTCATCAAAAGTCTCCCACGATCTTGTAAGCACCCCTAATGAAAGCCACTGAGCCATTTAAAAGCAAGTGAGCAAACAAACACATGAGGGGCTGGAGAGGTAGCTCAGTGGTCATGAGCTCTTGGCTGCTCTTCCAGGGCCCATGTTCAGTTCCCAGGATCCACACTGGTGGCTCACAACTGCCTGTAACTCGTCCCACAGGATCTGACGCCCTCTTCTGGCCTCTGGGAGTACCTACACACAGGTGGCACACACACTTGTCAATAAAAATAATAAAGCGAGTTCCAGGACAGCCAGAGTTACCTAGCGATACCCTGTTTCAAATATATCCCAGGGTCAGGCAGTCATGGTGTAGCCTTTGATCCCAGCACTTGGGAGGCAGAGGCAGGAGGACCTCTCTCTGAGTTTGAGGCCAGCCTGGTCTACAGATTGAGTGTCAGGGCAGCCAGGGCTATACAGAGAAACCCTGTCTCACAAACAAACAAACAAACAAACAAACAAACATCTCCAAAACATTGAAGTAAATGGAGACTAGCCAGTAAAGTAGGGGATTCAGCTGGGGAGGGGTGTGACAAGAGAGGGTAACAGAGGTGAAGTACAGTAGATATATATATTAAAACCTGCCACAGGGTTTCTGGGCTTACTCCAAGCCCAGCCCTAGGGCCCACCTGTGCATCACAGGTGTGAACTCCTGGAAGTAGAAGGCGGGAGATGGCGGTGGTGGGGCCCCAGGTTGCAGTCCCCGAACAAACTCCTGGTAGCGCTGGCCAGGTTCAAAGGGCACACAGCACTCAGCCAGAGCAGAGAAGGAGCGGGGTCCTCGCTCTGCCTGCGCCCCTCGCAGCTCAAACAGGCCCAGCGTCACCTGCAAGGATGGATATGTGACCTAGATTCCAGGGGGCTGAGTCTAATCCTTACCAATGAGCAAAGTCAATGTTTGAGGGCAGAGCCTGTCACTGGCAGGCTGTAGGACTAGGTTTGCGTCCTCGGCATGGTATGGGGCCTGCAGTTAAGATGGCGTCCTGGGGCCTCAGGGCTGAGTTAGGAACAGAGATAGTATACACTGGTGCCCGAGGACAAAGAACCAAGGGTAACTGTGGAGGAGGGCCTTACCCGCCTAAGCACTTCGTCTCCTTGCAACACCAGCTTGCGTACATGAGACACTATCCGCCGCTTGGTGGTCTCCAGATCCTGCTGGCGTGCATTGGCCTCCCGGACACAGGCCTGGTACAGAGCTTCTGCCTCCTGTGCCTGGGGAAATCGAGGCAGAGAGGGCTTAAGTGGACGGGAGTTGGAGAGAGGGGAGTGGCAGACGTTAGGGAATCTTGGTACTGCGTTTCTGACCTTGGCCTGTGCCTCCTCTCGGGAGCGCCGTCTGCGCTCCTGTTGCTTGTTGGATCCGGGAGGTGCCTGGGGAGGAGGGTCCTCAGGGGACCCCTGGGAGCGTGCCCTCAGGTCCTCTCTGCGTTGAATATATTGGAGCTGGGAGCGCCGCAATGCCTGCACCGCCTCATTCTTGGAGGCAATGAGAGGACCATAAGCCCTTGGCCTGCTGAGGACTCCATTCTTTGGTGCAGGGCCCACCTGCGCCTGGCCTTACCATGCGCTTCTGCTCCTTCAGCCACTGTTCCTTGAATTCCTTCCTCCACTTCTCAATCTCCATCCTTTTGGCCGCCAGAGGCTGTGGAGTGGAGGATGGGCATGCTAGGGAAAACAGCTGCACGAGTCCCTAGCTGTTCTGTTTCCCGCCCAACCCCCTTAGATACCCAGGCGAACCCTTTTCTGAATCTGTTTTTTTTTCCTAACCAGACTTTTCTACCCTAGGTTCAAGTACCTGAGCAGAAAGTTGTGTGATCACCCCATTTTTTCTTCAGGAACTCAGACATCCTGAAGTTCCTATTCCCGAGAAACACCCATGCTGACGATCCTTTTGGTGTACTTTTTCCAATTGAAATTTTTATTATCTTAAATTGTGTATAGTGTGCAGGCATGTGCACATGAGTGTGGGCCCCCAGGCATGGGTGGTAGGAAGCAAACCCAGACCCTCTGCAAGAGCAGTGTGTTCTCTTACCACTGAGTCTCTCTAGCTTCCTGTTTTATTTATTTATTTTGTATTTGCGTATGTGTGGAGATGCATTCACCCAGGACATGTTTGTGGAGGACAGGAGTCATGTGGGAGTCAGTTCTCCCCTTCCTCCATGTGGGCTCCAGGGACCAAACTTAGGTACTTGGTGGCAAGTACCTTTACTGGATGAGCTAACTCAATGGGTTCTTCTTTTTCTTTTTTTGTTACTGGGGATTTGAGCCCATGGCCTTGCTAGCTAAGCATTCTACTACTATGCTGTATTTCCAGCCCTTCCTTTTAAAAAAAATCTATTTATTTATTATTATGATGTGTGTGCAAAGGCATACACGCCATGATCTGCACGCAGAGGTCAGAGGACAGCATTACAAAGTTGGATCTCTCCTATCTTTATGTGGGTTTCAGGGTCAGGTCTTCAGATTTGTGCAGCAGGCACCTATAGTGAGAATTCTAGAATCTTGGTTTCTTTAAAAACCACAGAAATATTACAAGAATGTGCTTTCATTTTAACCCCAGGTGTGAGAAGATGCGAGGCTGCTTCAGACTGTCCCCAGCACCTGACTGTGATTTGCCTCCTGCTCAAGCAGAGGCGTGGTCTCACCAGCTGCAGAGAGTTTCTGTGACTTCGTGATATTTGGAATACTGGGAACTATTCAGATGGTATATAAATGCTAGCACCCCAAAAGGGGTCTGTGGCTGTTGGTCGTTCTGGGGGGTTGGTCTGGTTTGTTAGTAGTTGTGCTCAAAGAAGAAACAAAAGGAAGGGGGGCTGGAGAGACTGCTCAGCAGTTAAGAGCACTGACAGCTCTTCTGAAGGTCCCGAGTTCAATTTCCAGCAACCACGTTGGTGGCTCACAACCATCTGTAATGGGATCTGATGCCCTCTTCTGGGGTGTCTGAAGACAGCTACAGTGAGCGGGACTGGAGCGAGCAGGGCCAGAGAGAGAAGAAAAAGTGTCTTAAGACAGCTACAGTGTACTTACATATAATAAATAAATAACTCTTAAACAAAATAAACAAAAGGAAAGAAATTAGATTCAGGGATCTGCATCTCTCTTTCCCCTCTATCCTTCTTTCTTTCCTAACTATTGTTAGGGGGAAGAAATGGCGTGGGGTGCTAGGGTGCCGGAGTCAAGGATGGGAAAAGGAGAACCCACAAAGCAGCAAAGACCAGCCACGAGAACCTTTACCTTCTGAGCTATCTGCCCTCCCTGAAACCAATCTCTGTGTTCGTTTCTTTGCTTTTAAGTCTTACTACATGACCTTGGCTGTTCACCACCTCAGAGATTCTTGCCTTCCTCAGACTCCACAGTGTTGGAATCAAAGGTGTGTACCACCATGCTAGGCTTGACAATCAGTGTTTCATTTTTGTTTGTTCAAGACAGGGTCTTAGGCTGTCCTGGAACTTACCATATAGACCAGGCTGGCCTCGAGCTCAGAGATGCACCTACCTCTGCTTCTCAAGTGCTGGGATTAAAGGCGTGCACCACTCTGCCCTGTGAAACTGGTATTCTTAGTTGAAGAACTTTAAGATTTGGGACTGGGGATGTAATTCTTCCAGCAGAGAGTTCCCTAATACACCCACAAATGAAATATCTTCCCTAATACCCTCTCAAATGAAAACACCATTCTGTGTGTGTTTTGCAGTTTCACAGAAAGCTGGGCTTGAATCTCAGTGAAGGAACATTGGACAAGATCCTGAGCACCTCTGGGCTCCAGCTTCCTCTCAAGTGAGAGCAATGGAGCCTCCTCCTGAGTGGCAGGGGGAGGGCTTACCTGGTAGTAGTCTCTCTTCTGCTGGGCCACTGTTTCCATGGCCAGGGCTCCCAAGCTGAGGTCATGCTCCAGAAACAAGGTGTATATGTACTGGAGTGGCATTTGGCTCTGGGGTGGAGTGCAGGGCTAGCTCAGGAACTGAACGAATAGGGGTGGAAGATCTGGGGGGTTGGGCTCTGGGGAGGGCTGGTACCTGCTGGAGAATGGACGCCTTGCCAGCCTCTGCGATCTTCATGACACTCTTGGCAAACTCAAGTTCTAGGGGAGGAGAGCAGCGGTCCTCAGGCTTGGGTCCTGCTTGCCACCAGGGGCTGGGCAGAAGGAAGACTCACCGTAGGCGGCTCTCTTGTCTGTCCAGGCCAGAATCTCCTTGGCATAGCGGCCCCATGCTTTGGCATACTCCAGGGCAGCGTCCACACCACCCTTGGTCCGAATGAGTCGCAAATCCAGTTCTTCCTCTGGGACAAATAGGGAAATCCCTGAGCCCAGCCCCCCTGTGGAAGCCTTCCCTGAACCCTGAGACCAGACCCGTGGCTTCTGGTCCACACCTTCACGGCTTCCTTTGGAATCATTGTCTGCATCATAATTTACAAATTCTCTACTAAGACTGGGGAATTTTTTAGCACAGGGGCATGGGTGCACTGTGGGCTCTGCTCTGTTCCCTGCATCTGGCACAGAACCCTCCCCTACCTGTGAGGGGTGCAGGACCTTCTGGGGAGGGATTGCTCCAACAACTGGCTTCACTGTTCTAAGAGCAGGAGAGACAGCATTCAGGAGCAAGCAAAACAGCAAGCAGACTTCCTCACCCAGCACCCTGATCCTGTCCCCTACCTCCTCAGTCACCACTGGGGCTGTGTCAGCCTCGTCAGGCTCCAGGTCTTCTCTGAGTACAGAGTCTCCAGCCAGGGGATCGAAAGTCCTGGGGTGGGAAAGATAATGGTGTCAGGAAGCCATTTCTGTTCAGGCGGTCCTTTGTTGGGGAAAAGTCCTGGGATACTAGGACAGTTAGTTGAGGGAGAAGGAAGAGATAGTCTTTGATATTATCTGTGATTTAGAAGGTTCGATCTGAGGATTTAAGGGGAGGCAAGTGAAGTTGAGGTTTGTTTTGAAGCAGAAGCTCTTGTCTTCTGCCAGGCCTTCAATTCAGTGTTGGCCTGACTCTCTACCTCTACTTCCTAAGTGCCGGAATTACATTCATGCAGCACCACCCTGGTTGGTTTATGCAGTACTATGGGTGGAATCCAGGGCTCTGTGTATGCCAGACAAGCACCCTATCAGTTGAACCTCACCCCCCCTCCCTTTGTGGTACAGGCAGGGTTAAACCCTGGACCTTGTGAATGCTGGACACCTGCTACACCCCCATTCGGGGTGGGGGTGGGGGGTCCTTTTCTAAAAACAAGACTTGAGAAAGGGTTGGAAGGACCATAGGCAATTTAGGGGTTCACAGAATTCCCACTCATAGTTATTTCAACCATTTTTAAAGGGATCATGAGGTTGTGTGTATGTGTGTATGTGTGTTCAAGTGTCAGGATGACTTTTGAGATAGACCCCAAACACCTGTGTATCTAGAATACCAGAGGGCCCGGGTGTTTGAGGGGGGCTCCTGTCTTAGGCTCAGGAGGTTGGAAGTCAGGATGTCTGGATGTGGGGCAGCATGATACCCAAATAATTAGGGAGCTCAGCCCAAGGTGGTGACACAGGCTCAGACTCACACGTTCCCCAATGATATCTCGAGGTTGTCCAGGCTCTGGAAGATGTCACTGTATCTCTTCCTGCCCTCAGGAGCTGGGGTTAGCTCTGGGGGAGGGAAGTGTAAGAAAACATGAGCCACCCAGTGTCTCCCTCCACCCACAGTAGTGGCAAAGCAATCCAAATGTACCTCAACCACTCTCAAGCAGAGGTGGGAAGGAAGAGAGAGAGAGAGAGAGAGAGAGAGAGAGAGAGCATATACACAGACAACAGAGTGAGTCCAAGACTAGTGAGGGATGAGAAAGAGAGAGCGAGTTTCGGTGGGGTCATTTCTGATCCCACAGATGGATCCAGGCAAAATCGGAGAAGCGGTTGCTCACAGCCACAGAGACACCACACAGGAGAGGACCCGTAAGCAAAGGAAGGAAACAGATGCAGCTGCCACATGAATGTTGGAGTAGAGGGCTGGCTTGACAATGGAGCCACATGGACCCCAGGCCAGACAGATGGAAAAGCACGTGGGACACACAGGCACTTAGCCTGCGGTATAAACACACGCGAGTACGGCTGAAACCACGAGGGACAGGGCTGAATGACACTCTACACACAAAGACAGCCGGAAACAACCCAGTTCTAGCCTCAATTCTGCCACCGCCCCCTGGGCTGATGCCTCGGGGCTACCTGCAGGGATACTGGCTACGACACCCTGCCCCCATCCATTGTACAATCAGAAGCAGAAGCGGCCACTTCCCCTTCCTGGGCCCCTTCCCCCAGGCATCCGGGGTGCCTGCTCTGCCGGGCAATCCGAGGGTCGGGGGCTGGTGTCATGAGCACTGTGCGCTTCGGGGGTCTCCAAGGTGCTCGGGGATCTCCTCGTTCCTTCCCCTGCCAGTACTCCTCCCAGGCTGTCAGATAGCTCAGGGGTAAGTTGGGCTCTCAGGTTTAGGAGCTGAGGAGCGGTGGTGGGAGGCCCCCCTCGGTCCCCACCCCCATACCTGTCTCTGCTGAGTCCATGGCGAGGCCCGGGGGCAGGGGGTGGGGTGGGGAACGCGCGGCGGAGCCGAGATAGGGACAGTGCAGCGCGCTGCAAGGGACCAGCCCCGATTTCCTGCCTCTGCCGACCTAGTGGTGTCGCCCCGCCCCACCTCAGCCCCGCCTCGAGATGACCACGCCCCTCCCGGAAGCCGCCTTCGCTTTTCTGACTATCCTCCAGAGTTCACCCCAGTCTCGGTGTAGCGGAGCCCCAGCGAGCCAGGGGCCCCTTCTGCAGATTTCTGTGGCACTCCAATCCCCTGTAGCACTCTTCCAGCAAGCCCGGGGTGCCTGCCCCAGAACCTTCCACACCCAGCGACTAGACTTAACTCCCGGCTTAGGCTTTTAGATCCAGGGCGCCCCCTGTGAAGAACTGATGTTATGAGGACTGCAGTGAATCCCAAGTTCCCAGCACTCTAGGACAGGCTTTTTGTTTGTTTTTGTTTTTGGAGACAATTGTCTATTTGGCCTGGCTTGGTCTGAATTCGGTGTGTAGGCCAACTCAGAGATCCCCTGCCTCTGCCTGCTGAACGCTGGGATTAATGATACACACCACCGGAGCTGGAGAGATGGCTCAGCAAAGAGCACTGTTTGCTCTTCTAGAAGTCCGGAGTTCAATCTCCAGCAACCACATGGTGGCTCACAACCATCTATAATGGGATCTCCTGCTCTCTTCTGGTACAGCATGAAGACAGAGACCTCATATACATAAAAATAAATCTTTAAAAAAAGTGCAAACCACTGTCTGGTTGGGTGAGGCTCCTGAGGTGGTTGGCTCCCTTTCAAAGCAGTGTTTTTAGGGGCAGGCTGGGCCACAAACACCTTGCATTGTGACCTCCATGCGTGTAAGGAGACTATCCTAGGTGGCTAGTGACTGCCATATTTGTGATATGGAATGGTGGCTACAACCTGAGGTGAGATCTGTGCCTTCAGGAACAGTATTCCGGCAGCACTTCAAAAGGCACAGTTAGCCTCTCAGGGCCTGACATGTTAAAAACCCCAACAAATACAAGATGTGCATGACACTAGAAAACCTGAGATCCTAGGTCCAGGCTTGGCCTACAGAGTGCTGAATGCCCACAGAGGATGGGTGTCTCTCTCTGGGCCAGGCCCTTCTTGAGTAACCACCTGGCCCCTCCAATTCCCAGGGGCCCTGAATGGCACAGATAAGTGGAAGCAAGCTTTATAAAATTGGAGACGCCGATTTATTTACCAAAGGTGCTAGCCAGGACTCTTCTACTAGCCCGGCCAGCGGATGCCCACAAGGGTCCCAACTCAGTCTTCCAAGAGCAAGGCAGGGCTGCCTTGCTGTGGAGATGGGAGTAGTGTTCCCTCCTGGGGCAGCAGCGGTTCCCCTGCTCAGTGGCAGCCAGGGGAGGCAGTGGATACCAGCACCATCTTCTCAGGAAGGCACTCTCAGCTTCGGAGTCCCCAAAAAGAACTGTAGGACACGGTCAGCCAGGAGTGCCAGGCAGAAGTCCAGGGCCAGGACCTGGCCGATGACCAGCTTGAACTGTCAAGGAGGAAGCAGGCTGAGCTGGGCTGTGGCTGAGCTGGGCCAGGCTGAGCCAGGGTCACTGCTCAGAGCCACTCACCTCTACAGGGATGTCCACAAGGCCAAACTGGCTGTTGAAGTCAGGTGAGGAACCAAGGAGCAAGCCAATGATGGCCAGCAGGGACACTGCCAGACTCCACACCAGGGGCTTGTTCTCAGGCAGGCTCTCCATGAAGGGTGGGCCCTGTAATGAAAAGACACAGCTGCTTGGGGAGGGCTGTGCAGGGTCAGGCCAGCTGGGAACAGACAGACATGCAGGGCCTCACCTTGTAGTTGATGGCAAAGGTAGCCATCTGCATGGCCATGGCCATGATGTACACAGTGCTGTTGACCAGGCTCGGCTCAAACTCCTTGTATAGGTCTACAAACTGTTCCTGCCTGCAGGGGCACATGGGTGTCAGTACCCTTTTGCTCAGGTACCCACTGTAGCTTCTTGCTGCCTCCTCTCTTCCTAGAATCCCACTTACTTGGCAGGGCTGCGTGCCTGGGCCTCACGGTACAGGTAGAGCAGGCTCATGAAGTGGACAGAGAACTGCAGCATCACCGTAAGGATGGTGTATAGGTTGAAGATGTTGGGCAGGGGCCGCTCTCGGGAAAGAGTCTTGAGAGGCTGTGGGGCAGGACCGACAGTTTACTACTCTTTCAACAGTGAGGTGATGCTCCTGCCTCAGGCTTCTTGTTTGGTCCTGACCCAGGGGCTGCCTATGTCCAAAATAGTCTGTATTCCATGGTAGCAATGAAAGGCTCTGTCAGGAAACAGATTTACTCTCTACTCCCAAGAATGCAGTCAGAGCCTTGGGCCTGGAGGCGTGCCTGGTCTATCCAGCCTGCTGCTTCCCCCCCCTTATTAGGGTGGGATCTGAAATGTCCCCAGAAGACCCAAGGAACATGTTACACTAGGGCTTTGGAAAGTGACCTAAGGCTCTGACCTCATGCCCAGCCATCTAAGCTGAGATGGTGGGGCCCGCAGAAAGGGAGTGCAGCCCTGGGGACAATCCTGGGCTTTTCTCTTCTAGCTACTATAAGGTGAGGAACTCTAAATATGGCCTGAACTTCTGGAAGCCTGAGCCAAGACAGACCTTTTGTTTCAAGTTGTTCTGAGCCTTTCCTCACCTTGATGGGAAGTTGACACATACCCTTTGTCCCCTGGGACCTCTATTTCGCCACTTCAGTGACCAGGGCAGACTCCTGGTTGTGGTAGCGCCCGCCCTTTCCTTAGGAGGCCTCCCGAGCTGTCCCTGAGGACAGTCCCTGAAGCCAGTGACACACTCTCTCCCTCACAGTGCCGTGTGTCCTCTGTTTGCTTTCATTCTTCACTTCCTTTGCCCTAGGGCTGTGACCTGCCTGAACCCCAAGTTCAGACCGTGGTATACCCTAAGCTATATCACTGACAGCTAACCAGGCCTGACCCTGTCAGCATGTCCTGCACAATCTCAGGGACACTCCTGCCTCTGGGCTCTAGGTCTCTGCCTGTAATTTGGGGAATGACAATTCTAATCCATAAGAGCTCTGTAAATGCCCTATGGCCAGCCGTAGGTGGTCCAGGGCCCACCTTGGAGCGGGAGATGAAGAGGAAGCAGCCGGCCAGCAGCAGCCCCTGCAGGGTGGCCTGGAAGTCGCTGAACTTGACGCCTTCCAGGTAGAGGACACTCTGACTGTATGCCAGGATGAGGGCATTGAGGGCTAGGATCTTGAACATCTGCAGTGTAGTCACCAACGTGCATCGGCCCTGCTTGATCACGTGGCAGACTGTGGGGAAGCAGGGAATGAGTGGGCGGGGTGCTGGTGGGTATGGGTGTTGGTCTGGGCACACCTGGGCAGGGGCGGGGCTAGGAGCTCGGCACTCACTGCACTGGATGGAGGAGAGTTTGGAGGTGAAGGGTGCTGCAATGCTGGCATCCCCCAGCTTCACAATGGGGGTGCTCTCGTCCTCCAGGTCCCGCAGCACCTGGCTCAGTCGGTCCTGTGGGGTGGGCAGCAGGGGTCAGCCCTGGCTAGCAAGGGTTATGGGTATTTCTGATTTGAACACTCACCCTGTGGGAAGCTGGTGGCTCCTCAGGAGAGAGGAGTGCCGACTTCTGTTTGGTTGACCTGGAGACTCTGGGGCCGCTGTTGCTCAGGACTGGGCTGTCCCTTGGCCGTCGTCGCCGTTCTACAACCTTCTCAGGGGCATTGGCCAGGAGTGCTACACCTGAGAACAATTGGGAAGGAGTGATGGAAAGGGCGCAGGGTCAGGGACCTGTGGTCAGTTGCAAAGCTAGACCCCAGGTTGCCCACCTGCCACCAGTTCCAAGGTACTCTCATCTCACCTGACTACCCTATGGGGCCCCCAGAGACTGGTCAGCTTGTTTTGCTGGTGAATGGCTTGACAGATTAAAGCATTTCCCACACATGCCTGGCTTTCATGTGGATGTAAACCAATTCCATAAAGCTGTCCCCTGACCTTTACAGCTACGCGGTGGCAGGCGTGTGCCTTGACCAGCATGCACACACATCAGACAATACTAAGAAACGGATTTTAATGCACTGGATCAAAGAGGCAGGACTGGGGATGAAGCTCAGTGGCAGTGTCTGCCTACCCATGCTCAAGTTCCAAGGTCAACCCAAGAATCAAAACTTTATCCTCTTGAGACAGGGTTTCCCTGTGTAGCCCTGACTGTCCTGGAACTTACTCTGTGGGCCAGGCTGGCCTCGAACTCAGAGGTCTATCTGTCTCTGCCTCCCAAGAACTGGTATTTGAAGGCATAAACCGCCACTGCCCAGCCAGAACCATTTAAAAAAAAAGGGAATAATTTCAGTTTGTAAAAAGAGAACTAGCGGGGGCTGGAGAGATGGCTCAGCGGTTAAGGGCGCTGATTGCTCTTCCAGAGGTCCTGAGTTCAATTCCCAGCAACCACATGGTAGCTCACAACCATCTGTAATGGAATTCAATGCCCTCTTCTGGTGTGTCTGAAGACAGCTACAGTGTACTCACATACATAAAATAAAAGTAAATCTTTAAAAAAAACAAACAACAAAAAAAGAGAACTAGCATTGCTCACATAAAATTGTTAAGCACTTGTTATTAAAAAAAAAAAAAAAAAAAAGTAAAAGCCACAAGAAGAAAACACCAGTTCAGATGTGTCAAAATCACGCTGGTGGAGGCACGCCTGCTATCCCAACCCTCTGGAGTCTCAGGCAAGAGGATCTTGAGTTCTAGGCCATGTAACACATACAGATCCAGGCTCAAACGAGGACAAAAATCTCATCAGAACCTTAGGCAGTGCTGGCACACGCCTTTAATCACAGCACTTGGGAGGCCGAGGCAGGTGGGTCTCTGAGTGCAAGGCCAGCCTGGTCTACAGAACAAGTTCCCGAGCAGCCAGGGCAACACAGAGAAACCTTGTCATGAAGAGGGGTTGGGGAAGAGAGTCTCATCAGTCCCTAAAATGAGCAACTGAAAACTGCTGGCCTCCAAAGAAATGAATTACTGGAGAGAAAAGTCTATGAGGCAAGAACTCCAGACCATGCAGGGAAGGAGAAAGGCGGAAGGAGCAAAGCTTAGCTTTGGGGTCCAGGACTGTCAACACCTGTCCTGACAGTAACCTGTGCCCACCAAACCTGCTGGTGGAATTCCCAAAACAATGTCCTCAACTACCTCTTTCCTCCTGCCCCCTGCTCCTCATGCCTGTGCCCTTCTCTGACCCTACAGCTCCTCAGAGATTTCTTTTTTAAAGACAGGGGCTTCCATGTAACTGGCTAGCCTTAGACTTACTGCGCAGGCCAGAACGGACTTGAACCCCTGACTCCCTTGAGCTCTGGGATGGCAGACCTCTGCTTGGATGACCACCACCGCCCAGGGAGGTTAGTAATTAAAATTACTCACTTTTTCAGTGTTCAAGAGGAAGCCCAGGACTTTGTACACTAAGGAAGACATCTACTGCTAAGCCACATCCCCTGTCTCTCATTGGAGGATTCTAGGCAGGAGCCACACACAAAGCCACACCACCAGCTCCTATCAAAAGCGCCAGTCTCTGAGCAACAGGGCCAGGTGAGACACCCCACTCGTGGTGAAGGAGACAAAGCCCCCAGCTACTGAGGCTCACCCACATCAGCGTGCTTCAGTGCGCCCACATCGTTGGTGCCATCCCCACACATTAGGGTCACGTAGCCCAGCTCCTTCAGGCTAGTGATGACAAATTCCTGCACGGCAGACATGACATAGGTGGGGCTGCGGCCATCCACAAGGACCCCAGTACCAACCCCAGGGTCTTGCACATACCTTCTGCTTGGGGGCCACACGGGCAAACACCTGCACATGAGGGATGAGACGGAGCAGCTGCTGGGGGTCCATAGCCTGCAGGTGAGCCAAGCCATCACCTGTGAGGCATAGTGCGTGCTCCAGGGCCAGTGCCTTGGGGGAGCCCAGGGTCAGAGGCAGTACAATGCTGCTATCAATGGAGCGCCACTCACACGGCTGGCCTGTGGGTCACATCTATGGTTAGAGTTGTGACTCCTGGGACAACACCACAGCCTCACCCAGAACCTGGCCCTGCTTTGGACACTTCACAGGAAACACACACAGGACCCTCAGATACCCTCAGGTGAGGAACTTGAGCATTGCTCCAGTAGCTGCATGATGACGCTGCATGCAAACACAGAAGGCTAGGGGTCAGGCGTCAAGTCACCTTCTCCTGACGCTGGCCCCTCATCTAACAGATCTCTCCGCTAC
The DNA here is from genome assembly GCA_028551405.1 of Uromys caudimaculatus. NCBI lineage: Eukaryota > Metazoa > Chordata > Mammalia > Rodentia > Muridae > Uromys > Uromys caudimaculatus. The sequence continues at coordinate 53,565,661 of CM052719.1, read as the reverse complement.
CAGCACTCTAGGAACCAGACTCCCCCCATGCTAAGCCTCATGGGACCCGCTTTTATTTCTGAAGCTCAGATCCAGGACCAGGCTGGGGGAGGGAGCTCATCAGTGCACCCTACACTGACTTCCCAGCCTAGACCAACTCAGATGGGAGGTTTGTTTAACCAACCTGCAGGGCCTGCCCATAAAGCAATAGTTACGATCATCACGTTAGGGTCACCTATACACAATCCTTAGGTCCAAGAACATGGTACACGAGACTAGAATGGAGGGAGACCTGGGGCCGACAATTGAGAGTGGTGACCAAGTTCCCCGAGAGGCAGTGGAAGGTTCTAGAAGCATCTCTAGGCACCCACCACCCTGTGTGCATCCTGCCACCCTGTGTTGGGGTACCCAGTGCTCCTCACGTAGGTCCCGCTCTGAGAGACATCAAGAGACCTGAACAAGAAGTGGGTTCATTTCCTTACGCAGGAAGGGCTCTAAGGCTGGTCTTAGAAGACATGCATGCAAAAATGGGCCTGGACGCTGCTGCGTAGCCCAGGCTGGCCAGGAACCAACAGCAGTCTTCCTGCTGGGCTAACAGGACTGCACCCTCACATCTAGCTAAATGGACTCACTTTTGAGTCCCCAGCCTCCATACTTAAAGCAAGACGCTGCCAACAGCAAGTTTAACAGCTTAACTCTTCTGCAGTGTGCACAGAAGCCGCCTGCCCATGGCGCAGGGTGGGGCAGACAGATATGCTAACATGCCATGCCTTTTACCCAGGGTCTGTCACCTTAGGCACAGCAACTGGTGCCCTAATCAGGTGTTAGGAACCTGGCACTCCCTGGATAATGGCATAGGAGTGACCTGTCCAGCACAAGGTGGGCAAGGATGAGGCATGAGTCCTCTTATGGATAGTGTGCATGAGGCCTGTTGTAAACAAACATGGCAGACGCAGGAACCATGACTGCTTTCACAGCACCATACACCACACTGCCCATGTTCTGAGGCCCCCTCAAAGTGGGGTTGACATCAATTCTGATCAGCAGTGAATAGTGGTAACACTATTTGGGACTAAGGGACAAATCACACTGATTTGGGACTAAGGTCCCAGCTACCCGGCCTTACCTTTTTCTGAGGGAGGATGCAAGATGAGCGTGTGGGCCTTGTCAATGAAGTGCAGCTCCTGAGCTACATGGCATGCAGTGAGCGGGTTGTCTCCTGTGATCATGACCACCTACAGGACAGGGGACAGGGCACAGGGCTTAACAGGGAAGACCTGTTGGGCAGAACTCTTACTTTGGCCTCACAGCTCCTCCTAAGACAGTGTGAGGGAAAAGGCCGCCTCCATGGGAAACCACAGCCTACCAACCCAGGAGTGCATCCAAATGGCTGCGCTGGGCTAACCGTGGGACTGGGCTAGCACCCAGGGCTGCTTACACACCAAGCACATGCTGAGTCACAGTTCGGTCCCCATGCACTCCTTCTTAAAATAATTGATATGTGTGCCTTTGAATATGAAGGCAGAAGAGATGTCAGGTCTCTTACAGCTGAGGTTATAGGTATTTTGTGGGTGCTAGGATCCAAACTCTAAACCTCGTAACTGAGTGGCAAGTTCTCTTAATTTGCTTTTACTTAAAGCACAAGTTAAAAATTAGCCCTTGGCTGTCAGCACCCAGAGCCTATACCTGTTTGTACAAAGAACATTCTAGGGATAGAGAAGGGAGGTAGGACATGACCTATGAGGACGCAGTGGGGACCAGCTGTTATCTGCCTCTTGCTGGGACTGCTCACGACAACAGGCATAGCCTCAAGATCTCCTACCTCAAGCTTTACCTCCTTCTTATCACAGAGTCTGAGGAGGTGACAGGTGATGTGTGTTGCAGGAGGCGCCATGCTGAAGGGCATACTCTGAGAGTGCCACCTATACCCACTTCCAGCTTAAAACCTGTGGTTTTCTCACTGTTGAGACCCAGAGGGTAGCACAGTCGTCTGTGGCCACCCCCCTGCCCCTACCTCTCAGTTTGCTCATACCCTGTGGGATGCATTCTGGATCTCTCGGATCACAGCCTTTGAGTCAGCTTTGAGTGGACAGGAGACCACAATGAAGCCCACAAACTTGAGGCTGCACTCCAGGGCCTCCCGCTTGACCTCCCGGGCCTGTTGAAAGATGTGGGACAGCTTTGCCATCTGTCCTTCCAACCAGCCTCTTCACACCTCCCAGAGTGGGACACGGTGAGGAAGGCAAGCTAAAGTGCCTCAGAACTAGAGCCACTGTGCATGTGTGTTGGTGCCGGGGTATGGGGGGGGGGGGGGGGGGGCTGTCCTCCAAGAAGAGAAATGTCAAGAGTCAGGAGAGGAGGGCAAGGCAGGTACAAAGTGGGGTGCAGCTACTGACGATGGGGTCTAGACCCTAGTGTACCAACTACACCTCATGACTGTGGACATGGACCATGCAAGGCCACCACCCCTGGGATGAAGATCACAGAAGAGTGAAGGTGGGGCTCAGGGTAGACAGGTCCAGGGGGACAGACAGGCTTGGGACAGACAGCGTTCTCTAGAACAGCAGCAAGGCAAGCACAACGCAGGAGGACAGAGGCTGAGTCCTGGCTGGAATGGCCTCTAGAGTCAAGGCTGTCTGCGGACATTGAGTTCTAGAGGGATGGCTGGCTATGGGGGTGAGCAGACTGGACCAGGACCAAGAAGCAGGTGAGAGGGCAGTGCTGACAGATGGAGCTTAGGAGTGGATGGGTATGGATCCACTAAGGCCTCTGACCACCAGATGGCAGGGACAAGAATGGTGGGATCTGGGATGCCTCAGGCCTTCCCTGAGGAGGTGCCCAGGATATCCCAGAGCAGAGGAAGAAGGTGCCAAGAAAGATGTGGTGGGCTGTTGAGTGTGGCAGGCTCTTACCTGCTGATGCGTGAGATGCCCTAGCTCCTTGTATCCCAGAGCCAGGACACGGGCTCCTTCTCGAGAGATCTCAGTGTGGATGTGGTGGTAATCAGGTGGGCACTGGGAAAACTGCAGGGAACAGAGGGGAACGTCACTGCTTGATCCCTGCCTGCCCCCTAACCCCAGGGTTGGGGCTGGCTCACCATAGAGTGCAGGGTTTCGGGGGCCCCCTTCACAGCCGCGATGTAGCAGAGGTCAGTGGAGCCGAGCTTCTCGTAGGAGGCGAGCACAGACATTCGCTTTAGGGCACTGGCAAAATGAAAGCGCTGGTGAATTTTCAGCCCCTGAGTTTTAATACTTCGGGGGAATACTTTCTCATCTGGAAACAAATAAGTACGAGTCCTGAGGGGCTTCGCTCCGGAGAGGTAGCCAAGCCCCCCACCCTCCTGCCCCAGCTCTCCCACCCCAGCATCCCCAATCCTGCTGGTCACAGCAGGTACAGTGGATCAGGAAGGGAAGGCTGGACACCAACGGACCCAAGAAGATACTGACGTGAAGCTAGCTGGACACTAGCCTGGAGGAATTCACCATCATGGGCCTGCCTGCCCAGGACAAGAGGCCACCCATGCCAGACTTTGGATGCCAGTCCCTCACCTTTGGTCAGTGTCCAGTCTACAGCTGTCAGCATGGCCTTTTCCAGAGGGTCACCCACTAGGGTGCCATCATCCAGCTGCATGAGAGAGTGGCAGGAGGCTAGGGCCCGGTGTGTTTCTATGGGAATGCTGGACACTGGGGTCACCTCTTTCCCATCTCTGCAAAGACAAGGACAGTTGGTTTCTAGGTGGTTAGAGGTGGGTGGGTGAAGTGCACCTCCACCAGGGGCCCTGGGAACCTTCAGTGAATACTACCAGAGACCACCCCAAGCTGCTAGTATTCAGTGTGCTACTCACTAAGGATACCTTGGTGAGAGGAGTGGTCCTTTTGAGAGTACTGGCCTCAAGGATGGCTCCTGAGGTCCCAACAGATGAGGCAACAGGTCTGTGGCTGGCTGTTCTGGGACTGAACCAATTTCCTACCTAGCTCTGATGTCACTCATACTGATCATCACATAGGACCCTCTGTAATGGAACCTTAGAGGAAGGGCTTCAATGGAGGCTCACACCAAGCTTGGGTCTGTTTGCTAGGGGGTTTAGACAGAGTTCTTTTATGCTCACCTCAGCCCTGCCACGCCTCGAACCACCAGGCTGTCACTGGTCAAGGTACCCGTCTTGTCAAAGCAACACACTTCGACCTTGCCAGCGAAGGGGATCCGGAAAGGCTCTGTGCAGTACATGTCTGGGGGAGGAGGGTGGGACCTAGGGTCAGGGGGTCCCTCCAGGCTCCTGCCTGTTCTATGCAATGCCCCACCAATCACTCAGCACTCACAGAGCTTGGCCAAGGCGATGAGGGAGGTGTTGACAGCCAGGGACAGCTCAATGGGCAGTTCAGGGGGTACAACCGAGGTGAGGATGAGGGTGCATTCCAGAAAGAGCTTGTAACGGTTCCGGCTGGGATCCTTGGTCCCTGTGGAAACAGGGCCTGGCAGCCTGGGGCAGGGATAAGGCTGCAGAACAGGAGCTTTCAGGATGCTTACCTTCAATCCACACATATGCAGCTGCAGCAATGGCGAACACCAGAAGGAAGAGGATGAAGATAAAGGTCTCCAAGTTGTTTGCAGTGACCCTCTTTACTCCAAAGAGAATTGTTCGCAGTAGCTTGCCCTGCAAGGATAGACAGGACACAGTCTTTCCTGAGAGGTCTGTGGGAAATAGTGGCCTCTGCTCCTGAAAGCGCCGAGGCTGGCTTCTCTTTCTAGGAAACAGCAATGCCTGCCTAAGACCATGAAGTAGGCAGACAAGGAATCAGGCTTCCACATAGAGGCCAGCCACAGGGCCACAAGGGAGGGGAGGGAAGCCAGGCTTCCATCACCCCTTCAGGCAGAACCCTGAAGCATTTACCAGAGCACCTTACTTAACAGCCATCTCCTGGGAATGGTAACAGCCAGACTACCTTGGGCATATCCACTGCTATCTCAGCCCAGGGAAAGCAGGTCTGCATTAGTCTTAGGATGAGAGTTCTGGGAGGAGTCATCACACACTCTGGCACCCCCTATATGGAATCAAACACCATACCTGGGATGTGTTGAATCCAGTCCTCAGGACAAAGGCCACACATCCATTGTCAACCGCTGAGGGAACAAGCAAATGCTGTTAGCACCCCGTCCCACCTCCTTCATACTATAGCAGGTGCAGGATACCCAAGACACCCTTGAGGCACCTACGCTTCAGGCCCGAGGTGGCCTTCTGTGGAGGGATGTGCTGGACCACCTTGGTTCCCCCAAAGATGACATGCAGCCGAGCATCAGCCTGCAGGTCTAGGACACGGTCTGGGCTCAAGTCTTCAATGGGCTCCTGAGAAAGGAGACATCAGATTGGGATGACAGCCTCACTTTTAGCCTCCCCCAAGGACTTGCCTGGCTCCCATGAGAGCCCCTACCTAGGCCAGCAAGTCCCACTCACCTTAGCAGGTGGAGTTAATGCCTTGTGATCTGCGTTTGGCCTCCTCAATGATAGAATCCTCCTGGATTCTCTATGCCCACCCTGGTTTCTTTCCGCCTGGCTCCAGCCACCTACAGCAATGACCCAGCCCACCTGCCTCTACCACTCGCGCATGGCAGGGGCTGCCTAGTCACTGGCCTCCCCTACCCTATGTTCTTTATGAACTGGGGCGTGAACTATGGATTCCATCCATCACCTTCATTTGTGGCACAGATTCCCCAGTGAGCATGGCCTCATCCACAATGCAGCGGCCCCGTAGCAGCAGTACATCGCACGGCACCAGGTTCTCCTGGGGGGAGCGGCCTGCAAGGCGCAGGCGGGAGAATCAGCCACTGGCTAAGGTAAGGACTTCTGCCTGAGGAGGGGAATCCTGCCTCACCGATGGACACGATGTCCCCAGGAACAATGTCATCGCTGGCGATGGGCCTCCATTTTCGGCTGCGGTAGACCTGAGAATGAGCAGAGGAAGTCTGTCAGCATAGCAGATGCATGGTGTCCGCTGGGGTGGGCAGGGTTACCACCCGCCTGTCCCAACAGTCAGACCTGAATCATGTGGGGCTTGTTGCCCATCTTTCGGATCTCTGACATGTTCCTCATCTGCTGCTGCACTAGGGATGCCTCAAAAGCCACCAGCATGGACAGAGTGAAGACACTGTAGTACCAATACTCGTCTAGGCACCAGAGCCCAACGCAGAACACCTGTGAATCAGCAGCCTGTCAGGCCTTGCCTACTGTCCTGTGACCAGAAACCCTGGTGAATACCAATGATCCCGGAGGGCAGGGAGTTTGAAAGTGGCAGCCAAACTCACTCTGGCCGTGACAATCCCAAAGAAGGAGCTGGCACAAGGGCTAGAGCTGTTGTGTTACCTGAAACACGAAGAAAGGGGCTGTGGCCCTCTCCTTGAAAAGCTCGGAGAAGTCGGGCACCACCATCTCGGCCCTGCAAAAAACCATACCCAAGTTCCTGGGGGAGGCTAAAGATGTGGAGGCCCTGCCCCCGTCACCTCCAACTAGGAACCTCTGTAGTTTCTGAAGACACAGAACACCAAAGGGGGGGGGCGCACCTGACTTTGTTCCTCCTCGCCAGCTTACTAGGCAGGTGCAGACTGGCCAGCAGTCTTTCCACACTGACACCCTGCTCTGCTGAGCCCTGTGACAGGCTCTTTCCAGTACCACCCACCCCAGGGCAAGATGAGAACAGCAGGAGAGGGGTGTCTGGGAGAAGGGGACCCAGGTGACAGAGCCCACTCCCCATTGGAACTGGATGTTCTTTTTCTGAGACAGGTTTTCAAGTAGCCCAGGCTATCCTCAAACTCCTTACAGGGCAGAGGAGGAGCTCTGAACTCCTGATATCCCTGCCTCCGTCTTCGAGTGCTGGGAAGACAACAGTGTGGCGCCATGGCCAGCCCCCACACCTAGAACTGCATTTTTTCCCCCTCTTTTCTTTTCTGAAACAGGTACCCACTATGTCTCTTTAGCTGGCCTGAAATTCACAGAGATCTAATTGTTCTGCCTTCCAAGTATTGGGATTAAAGATGTACACTGCAATTCATGGCCCTCTTTAAAAAATACTTTTCAACATCCAGGAGCCGTATTTTAGGGATTGGATATGATCTGTCCTCTAAAGGGATGTGTGTTGGGTTGTAGTTCCTGACCTGGCAACATGAGAGGGGGGTAGAACGTTTAAGAGTCTGAGGAGCCGGGCAGTGGTGGCACACACCTTTAGTCCCAGCACTCAGGAGGCAGAGGCAGGCGGATTTCTGAGTTCGAGGCCAGCCTGGTCTACAGAGTGTGAGTTCCAGGACAGCCAGGGCTACAAAGAGAAACCCTGTCTTGAAAAAACCAAAAAAACCAAAAAAAAAAAAAAAAAAAAAAAAGAGAGAGAGAGAGAGAAAGAGAATCTGAGGGAAAGGGAAGGACATAAAAAAAACATAAATTAAAAAAATACTTTTCTTCTGTATCTAAGAGGGAGGGTGGCATGCCTGTGACACAGTCTACGTGTGGCAGTCAGAGAACAAATTGTTGGAGCTGGTTCTCTCCTTACATTGTGTGGGTCCTGGGATCAAACTCAGGTTGTCAGACTTGACAAGGGCCCATACCAACTGAGCATCTTGTTGGCCTTGGGAATGTTATATTTTCTCTGAATAAGCCCTAGGGTTCAAATAGCTTGTCCCTAGGGTGTCTCCTGCAGCAGCATGTGGTCACCTAGTCTGACTCAGGCCTCCTCTGCTCTACTGTCAAAATTCAAGGATGCTCACATGCTTCCCACAACTGGTGGGATCTGATAAGAAACCAGAGTATCCCATAGTTTAAAAACAAAAACGCCCACAGTGACAGCATAAAATCTGTCCCAGGCCATTAACGTGGTCATCTCAGGGTTGCAGAGACAAACAAATGATGCTTCTAACTCAGACTGGATGTGGTACCATTTACATTTACTGAAAAGCAACTGAGTCATCAGAGAACCTCAGGAGCAGCTAGGGATGTGACCCAGTGGCAGGGCTCCCATCTGCCATGTCCCAGGCACCAGGCTCTGTGTACGGCCCCAGAGAGAGAAAGCAGTCTGCTAAGATCTCCCAAGTTCCCGGATTAAGCACTGTCAAGGGCGAGCACCACGTGGGCCATGATGCCAATCACGGTGCTTGGTGCCCAGCTTTGGGCCCTCCTGCAGCTGTATATTGGCACCTTTGTTTTAGTAAAAGGTTAACCGAGGAAGTCTGTATGGAGCATCTGTTGTCCTACCAAGGATCAAAGAGGCACCAGTGTGTTTTGGTTGGTTTTCTTTTTGCAGTGTTGAGGGTGGAATCATTCTAGTCCAATAGGCAAGCACTCACCACTGAGCTGTACCCCAGTGTGTCACCGATATTTCTAATGTGCTGAGATTCACATAAGCATGAAGAGTTGAACAGAAATTTCAAGTTAGAGTCTCGTTCTATCCTGGCTGGTGATAGTACACGCTTTTAATCCCAACAATCAGGAGGCAGAAGCAGGTGGATCTCTGTGAGTTCAAGGCCAGCCGGTCTACAGAGCGAGTTCCAGAACAGCCAGAGCTACACAGAGGAACCCTGTCTCAAGGTGGGGGAAGGAAGGGAGAAATATAAAGAAAAAAAATTCTAATTCCATGATTGTGGGGGAGGGCGGGCCAAAGAGTTGGCTTATTTGGTAAAGTGCTTGCCTTAAAAGCATGAGGACCTACGTTCAAGTACCAGAATCCATGTAAAAAGCCAAGCATAGAGGCGTGGACTTAACATCGCAGCACTGGGAAGAGAGGGACAGGAGCACCACTGGTGCTGCTACTTAGCACACCTGTTTAGTGAGCTCCAGTTCAGACTCTGTCTCAGAAAACAAGGATGGCTCCTGGGGATGACACCTGAAGTCGACCTCAGCCTCCACATATATTTTCAGACACATGCACAACCCCCTTCTCCCCAATCAAGAGGGGAATTACAAACGCCAGGAAACAGACATGTCACTAAGGACAGGGCAACCCTCCCAACCAAGGTGTCACAGCATAAGGCAGAGGGTTCTAGCTCCTGGCTCTCTGAGGGCTCCTGGCTCTCTGAGGGCTCCTGGCTCTCTGAGGGCTCCTGGCTCTCTCAGGCCTGTTGGCAAACAAGTTCGGAGGAAACAAGAGCAGAGCAGGTTTGTCCAGTGGGGCCACAGTCACTTAGCATTCTGGGTTAAAAAGCAGAGCTTTTAGCCCTATTGCCAGGGCTCTGTGACCAGGAACACAGTAGGGCAGCAGTGCACAGTGGGCCACGGGGAAGACAGGGACTCACTTGTTGCTCCCAAACTTCTTCTCTGCAGCTCGGATCTCTGAGTCTTCCTGAAAGCCTCTGCTGCTTTGATAGTAAGAGAAGGTATTCGCCACTGGGAAGGTCACTGGGAGGAACTGCTTTTTCTCCAGGGCATCATAGGAATATTTGATCTTCTGGAATTCAAATGACAGCACCTCCAGCCCATCTTCACCCTGGGGTGGAAGGTGTGTTTGTGGCCGAAGCCCCCTGACCTGGGGACATCGGTGTCCAGGACTCCCACAGGAATGCCTGCTCCAGCTGTCCTGTAGGATATACATCCTTTCCTACCTTGTCACGGTGCAGGGCCACCAGCTCAGTGGAGCCATTGTTGGGGGTTGGCACCACCTTCACGAAGGTTACTTTGTTGGGATCATACTCCTGTCAAAAACCAAAGATTGTTACTGAGCCCTTCTGAACTCAAAAGGACATGCCTCTCATAGGGTCAGAGGAGTGCCAGGCTCTAGTGCTGGCTGGCCATGCCCCACTTGATCACTATTTTGTATTATAAGGCTTAAGTCACAGGGCAAACTCACCACCTAGGATTCTGGACCTGAGCTCAAGTCCATATGGAACATCTGATCTGCTCTACATTCACACTCCCCAGTACACTGGACACTCAACTTGCCTGTGTCTGAGCTAAGAGTCTTGGTATCTGAGCATGTCCTACCTACAGCCTGTGGGCACGTGCAGCCAAAGACAGCTAAGGATGTGATGCCATAAGATTTTTTTTCTTGGTAACTTTTTTTTTTTTTTTCGAGACAGGGTTTCTCTGTGTAGCCCTGGCTGTCCTGGAACTCACTGTTAGACCAGGCTGGCCTTGAACTCAGAAATCCACCTGCCTCTGCCTCCCAAGTGCTGGGATTAAAGGCGTGTGCCACCACTGCCCGGCTTTTCTTGGTAACTTAATTGTGAGTTTCCTCAAAGGTAATTTTGCTATGACTACATTGTGTTGTGATATCGGGGGGGGGGGGGGGGGGG